>CAUYPK010022460.1:0-34646 GCA_963574355.1 Loris lydekkerianus
GATCTCTCCTCAGAGGTCCCTCCTCAGAAGCAGCATAACAAAATCCAAACTTGGCAAAGAGCCACAGTATACAAAATAATGATAAGAGGCAAAGAGCCGCATTCATTTTGGCCGGGAGCCGCATGCGGCTCGAAAGCCGCGTGTTCGCCACCCCTGCCATAGATGGTTTCATAGCTGAACTGACCAGACATACAAAAAGAAACTGGCACCTATACCATTTTCTATTCACATATTAAGTAGATCATTTTTCATCTTTTCATTAGTTTTAAATGATGTTTTAATTTCAAATTAATTTTAACTATACATTGGGCGTTATAAAAATAAATACAAAAATCAGCTAATAAAAAGGAAAATTCTTTTTCTCTTAACTTACCACATGTTCTAAGAGATTTTGAAATTTCCTAGATGCAAAATTCTGTTTTTAAAAACTTTAGATTTAAGATAGATATGAAAATATGTTATGCAATAATAAGAGCCATTCTCACTGGGGTTAGATGATACCTCCTTGTGGTTTTAATATGCATTCACCTAATGATTAGAGACCTTGAGCATTTCTTTATGTGTTTGTTGACCTTTAAACTACCTTCATTTGAATGTTTCTGTTTGTGTCTTTTGCCCACTTTTTAAAGGGTTGTTTGATTATTTGTCTTGCTGGTTTTCTTGAAGTCCTTGTAAGTTCTATCAGTCCTTTTATCAGATGTGTAGAATACGGATATTTTCTCCCATTCTGTGGATGCATGTTCTTCAGATGCGAACCTGCAAAGTTCATTTCTAAGTAGCAGGAAAAATTCCATCAAAGGATGTCCGTGCAAACGCTGTTGAGTGAGAACAACTGGCATCAGAATCTATTTCAACATTTTACCATAAAGAGTTAATAGTATCAGCAGAGAATGAAAACCACGTGGAGGAAGATTGAAGAGAGAGATGTGCAACTATCAGGTAGGAAATTACAAGAGTGAAATGACTATGAGAGAATCACTGTAATGTAGAATATTAATATACTATTTTGAAGTTCTCATCTGATTGAGCTCAAAATTGTTTTACAGGTGTAAATTCTTTATGTGGTTGAGATTATGTCTCTTTTATGGTGTCCATTTTTCTTAAATATTTAATGATTTTTTTTTGATTAGGCACTCATTTATGCATTTGAAATTAGCTAGTGTACTGCCTGCATTTTTATGTCAAATGTTTTTTATGTACCATAACAGCAGTAGCAGATGTCCTCTGGAGATAAGCTTTGAATGTTTTAAACTACTAGACAAGATGTTAACTCTTGCTTAGGGCAAACTGTCTTTGAAATATAGTGTCACTCTGTCACAATTGTTAAAATGGTACATGTTTATGAGGATGGAGAGACATTTTACATTATTAGAACACTAGTAAAGAACATTCTGCTAATGTCATCCAGTAAATGAAATAAATACCATTTTGATTATTTATTTAAAGCATAACCTCTCTGCTTACAAGCATTCTTCTAGTCAAATTTTGAAATTGGCTTACCATTATAAGCAAGTAACATATCGGTGAACCTAAAAGAAAGAAGAGATAATTGGAAGTAAAATCTATCCAACAATCATTTTTAATTCAGTGATCTTAATTTAACATCTAAATTTAAAGTCATAATTCGATGCACCTTTTTCAAATATTGAGGAATACTCACCTTACAATAATATGATAGCAAGAATAATAACAGTAATTAAAATTTCTATCAGTACCTTACAGTAGCACCCATATCATGAAGTAATTAAATATAAACACAGTGAAACATATAAAGTGTTAATATATATAAAAGTATAAAACAATGATGAAATGAATCAATTAATAAATGGAGAGATTCACTATGTCTGTGGATTAGTGGACTCTACATCCTTAAAATGTCTATTCTCCTTAAAGTGATCTGACAATTCCATATAGTTTCAATCAAATCACAGAAGAATTTTTTTTTTAATTGACAAATTCATTCAAAATTTTATATAAGAAGACAAAAGAGTTATAAAAATCCCAAGAATTCATGAAAAAGAAGAACAAATTTGGAGGAATCACAATCCTTGATATCAACTCTTACATAAAGCCATAGTAATTGAGGCAGTAGTTTTAAAAAGAAAACACACATATAAAATGATATTTTGTTCAGAATCTTTAACAAACTATGCTAGAATAATTGGACATTCATATGAAAAAAATGAAGCCTCCCTTTCTACCACCCACTGTGTGTAATAATTAACTAGATACGGATTACAGACCATTAATGTGAAACCAGACACTATAAAACAGAAAATGAAAATCATGTTTAAAATATCTTTTTCATCAGAGTAGGCAAAAATGCTCTTATATAAAACCTTACAAAAAGAAAAAAATATATATAATCTAAGATTTAATTTATTAAAATTAGGAATGTTTTCTCTTTAAAAGCCATTATTACTATAATGAAAAGAAGCCACAAACTCAAACTACAAATTTGAAGGAACTTATAACCAAATAAATGGAAACCAGAAAAAGTTCAATATTAAAAATGTAATAATAAAAATGTGCTTTCTCAATATGACATGTAGTACAGGCTTATATGGAAAATACTAAGAATCAGATATTATAATCTGAAAAAATAGATGGTCACCCATATTGTATTATGGAAAACATTTGACAAGGCAATTTCTTCAATAATGGAAAAGGATAGCAGGAATCTACTGAGTCTGCAGTCTGTAGGGGGTTGGCTTCAAATGAGATATAATATTGTGCATTGTTTTTGTGTATTGTTTTTAGGGAGACATTACAGGAAAGAGATACCTTACTGTAAAATTAGTGGTATTAAAGCCAGAGTAATGGTTTTGAAGGGTTGGAAAAGGTGACCTCATTTAGATTTCAAACAAAAGTTAAAACTGAAATACGCTTTAAGTGGCAAAGGCCATTTATTATTATTCAGTTACAGGGAATTTGTCCTGCAGCAAAGATCAAAATAAGGATGTTGCCTTCTCCAAAAGCATTTTTCCCCCCACATATCTTAAGGTTAGCATTCAGCTTATATGAGATAAAAGGGCATGTAAAAAACAAAACAACAACAACAACAACAACAACAAAAAAAAACACATAGGAGAACTATCGGCCCCAATAATGTTTCTGGTGTATATGAAAAATGCTCAACATCACTAGTCATCAGAGAAATGCAAATCAACGCTACAACAAGATGTCATCTCAGCCCAGTTAAAAAGGTAGTTAATAACAAATGTAATAAATGCTGGTGAGGAAGTGGAGACAGGGAAACTCTTGCAGTACATTGCTGGCAGGAATGCACATTAGTACAACCACAAGGGGGGACAGTGGATGTTTTCCAATAAACTAAAAATAGAACGACCTTATGACCCAGCTGCCAGTTGCTGGTTTTATATTTGGAGAACGGCAATCTAGCATATTGAATGTTTGGAATCAGCCTGTTTCCATAAATTAATGAATGTAGAAATTATGTACACGATGGAATATTATACACACACACACACACAAAATGAAACCCTACCACTTGCAACAACATGGATGAAAGTGGAGAATGTTATGTTGAATGAAATAAGCTAAGCACAGAAAGACAAATCTTATATTACTACCAACAATGAACTACAGTTCCGTTTCTCCACATCATCAGTTAACATTTATTATTGGCTTTGTGCTAATAGTCATCCTATTTGAAACAGTAGCATGCCATTTTTGTTTCTTTAATATATCTCCTCTTTGGAGAAATAACTATGTATTATAAATCCTTTCTTGGTTTTCAATGGGGTTATTTATTTGTCATTATTTAGTTGGAAGAATTATCTACATTTCCTGAATACAAGTCTATTTTTATATTTTATTGTAGTGTTATGGGATGAGAGGTGACATCTTATCACATATATGATTTGCAAATAAATATATTCCCCAACTTTGAGATGTTTGATTTTTAACTTTCTTAGTAGCATCCTGTGAAGTACAAATTTTTTAAACTTTGATGCAGTTAAAATTGCTTATTTGTTTATCTCTTTGTCACTTGCATTTTTAGCCCCACATGTAAGAAACAGAAGGCAATGAACATAAGGTAGTGAAGATCTCTAGCATTTTATAAAGAGCTTTAGATCTATGTCTTAAATTAGGTGAATGATTCAGTTTCAGTTACTACTTATATGGTGTATGGCAGAAAGTTAAAGTTTATTCTCTTGCATGTGGATCTCCAGTTAACACAGAACAATTCTTTGCAAGGCTATTTGTTTCACATTAGACCATCTTGACATTTATGGTGAAAATCAATAGATCATAAATCTAAGGGTTTATTTTTGGACTATTCTGTCCACCAGTCTATGTCAATAATTGTTCTGGTGCCACAATATCATAATTAATTACTCCTTGCATTTTATATTGAAAGCTTTAATTCCCTTCTTTTTTGGTGATGGAAGATTGTTCTGACTATTTTGAGTAATTGAATTCTCATAAACTTTTTATTGATTTCTCAATTTCTACAGATTTGCACAGCAATTGTTTAGAATATGTAGAGCAATTTGAAAATTATTGTTACTTTGACACCAATACATTTTTTATTTCATAAACATAGGATTTATTTTTATTATTTAAGTCTTCTATAATTTCTGGCAAGAATATTTTATAGTTTACAATACACATATTTTATAGTTTATAGTTTACAATGCACATATTTTATGCTTCTTTCATTAAATGTATTTGTATTTTTGTGATATTGTAAATAAAATCTTTCTAATTTTAATTTTAAACTGTCATTTGCTTATTCATAAATAAATTTGATTTTTCACATTGATTTTGTACCTTGTAGACTTGTTAGGCTCACTTGTTAGTTTTCAATATTACTTAGGATTTTCTGTGAATAAAACCATTGCAAAAACAAACACAAAATGTTTATTTTTTCTTTTATAATCTTAATTGTTTTTATTATAATTTATAATCTAATTTTGTTGAGTAGAAGTGCCATTAAAATATTCAATAGCAGCAGTAAGAAAGAAGATTCATACTTACCTTGATTGTGATCTTAGAGGAAAAAAATCATCAAGCCTGTCTTCTATTAATCATGATTCTATTTGTGAGTTTTTCTTAGTTACTCTATATCAGATTTTCAATTTCCCTTTTATTTACATTTCTTTTAATCATGAACATGTGTTGTATTTTGTTAAGTTTTTCTGCGTCTTTTTAGTGGTTTTATATTTTTCTCTTTTATTCTCGTCATGTGCTCTATTACATTGATTGGTTTATAAATAATGAACTAGTCTTGATTTTTTTGGAATAAACACCACTTGTTTGTCTTTATACATTATAAGAGAAGAAGCATAGATTTGAAATTATTTATTAAT
The DNA here is from genome assembly GCA_963574355.1 of Loris lydekkerianus. NCBI lineage: Eukaryota > Metazoa > Chordata > Mammalia > Primates > Lorisidae > Loris > Loris lydekkerianus. The sequence continues at coordinate 5,337 of CAUYPK010022460.1, forward strand.
GAAATTTTGTTTTAAATCATATAGTTAAAGTGTTACCAAAATTTGTTATTACTAGTTTCTACATTAATCTGTGTATTTAACTTATTTATTTTTTCATGTCAATATGTGTCATTGCCTGGTTCCTTTTAACTTTAGCCTGAAGAACTGTCTTAGTAGTTCTGGTAGAGATGGTCTGCTAGCAGCAAATGCCATCAGTTTTAATTTATCTATAAACATTTTAATTTGTTTTAAAAAGTGTTTTGCTGGATTTCTAATTCCTCATTAAATTTTTTTTGAACATTCCAAGATCTTATTTCTATATCTTCTGAAGTCCACAGTTTCTGAAGACAAGTCACTGTTAATCTTATTGAGGAACTCTTGTATGTGATATGTCATTTTCTCCTGCTATTTTCAAATTTTTGTCTTTGACTTGTGTTGACTTGACTAGGATGTGGTCTTTTATGACTCATTTTCTTTCTTTTTTTTTTTCTTTTATGTTTTTTTCTTCTTGGAGTAATTTGGCTTGTGGAAGTGTGGATTTAATAACTTTCATTCTTTGTCAAATTAGTTTCTGCTGCTTTCCCCTTCTCTCATTCTCTTTGTGCATATATTTTTACATTTGAGAGGTTCTTCTATGTAGTGAGGTATTATTATTATTTTTTTTTCAAATTTATTTATTTATTTTTTTAAATATATATTTTATTTATTGTTTGAATGAATTTAATTTTTTTATTAAATCATAAACTAAGTTTGACAGAGGAGAAATAGAAAATCTAAATAACCGTGCAAGAAGCTAGAAAAATTTGTAAAGAATTATCACAGAAAATAGGGCCAATCTATTGATTTTAACAGGGAAACCATTAAGCCCCAATATTTTTGTGGTATTTAAACTGTTTTTATTCTTTATTTTTATAATTAGAGTGGATAACCCCTATAGACCTAGCTTTAAGTCCACTGATTCTTTGTTATTCTCAGCTCAAATCTATTGATAAGATTTTCTATTATATTTTAAAATTTTAATTTCTTTACATTTTGACCCCACTATGAATTTCCATGTAGTTCTGTTTATTGATTTATGTAATTTATGATTTTTAATTGTCATTCTTCTTCTACATCATTTAACCATAATTTCTTTTATTTCTATAAATATATTTATACTTATAAAACTAATATGCAATTTTTGTCTATTAAATACAACACTGGTCCTATGAAGGGACATTTTGTCTTGGCTTATTTTTTCCTAGGCTGTTCTATATTTTCTACTTTTTGCATGCCACATAAATTTTTATTGTAAAATAAACATTACATAGTGATTATAACAACTCTAGTATTAGATCTCTCTCACACAGAGGAGATCTGTGGTTGTTGCTAAATGTTGTTTTGCTGTTTTTCTGTTTCTTGTTTCTGCTTACTTGTTTAATGACCTTCCTGACTTAATTGGTGCTCAGAAACTGACTTCAAAAGAGCACATTTTGTTTTTATTACTCTTTTTATTTTTAATTTGACTTCCTCTAGGTCACACTTAGGTCAGTATGATTTAGTGGTCAGACAAGCTTCACTGAGAATTTATTCTTAAATATGTTGTCTGTGTGTTGCTTATCATTAGCAGGGAGATCTGTAAATGAGTCACAGTTTCAACTTTCAGGCTGTTTACAAGACAATCTAGTTTTGTCTTCTTGTTTGTATAAAATAGTGAGGCAACAAGGGGTGCCTGGCTGGCTCCTTCTCTTTTTCTCTGTCTTCTTGGATATGCACATAGCTAGTTGTATGTGCACATGCTCCTAGATTTTTCAGGAATATATTGAAGAGTTTCCAAGTTTCTATCATCATTTAATTGTCAAAGATTTTATTTTAAATTTTCCTCTGGAATCACTGGAATTCTGTGATTCACCTGAAATTATGGGCAGGTAAAATATTACCATGATATTTCTATTGTTTTTGGAAATATCTTAGGAATAGGAAAATTTTTTAGCTCAACTGTGAGTCAAAAAATAACTGCAATACTCTAGCACAGTGGTCAGCTCTTCATGGTTATTCTTCCAGAAGGCTGGGAAGGGAGCAAAGCTGAGAATAGGTTCCATTTACAGCATCACCCATCTTTACCATGGTTTAGTATTTTAGTTTTTAGTCATTTTGTACTTTTGTTTAATTTTCAAGCTTAATTTTAGTTGTTTTCCTATTTTCTTTCTCTGGAAGATTCAATTTGCCACAGTTTTCATTCTGCCATTCCAGAAGTTAGTCATTAGAAAGGTTTTGACTCTCTAAGTTCTCAAACATCTTTTTCTCATAATTGGCCCTCTGGGAAATATCTGTGTAAGTTTTGCACTCCCTCAAAGGGTATCTTCCTTGAAGATTGGCAATGGTTTCCTCTTAGCAGTTTGAGGATCTAATTAAAGAGCATGCTTCTATGCCAAATTAGCATCTTCATCTTTCTTGCCCAGTAGGATTACATCTTTTCCATCAATTAATAACTACTATGTGCTCTTCTTTTTTCTCTTATGCATTCTAAGTGCTATTTGGAATTTTTTAGTCACCTATCAATTATGGCTTGGTTAAAGGCAGGGCAGTTTTCTTATTTTTAAGTTTATAGGTTATCAAAACAGGAAGAAACTAATCTATACCTGACAGAGACAAATACAACCTTGCACTGCAAAAGAATGTTTCAATCAATGATGTGCCATCAATATGGTCCTATAAGAAGATAATGAAATTTAAAAAATTTCTGTAATATTATAGGAATACCAGTCATACTATTTGTGTGATGGGTGGCACCTGTGGCTCAAGGAGTCAGATGCTGGCCCCATATACCAGGGGTGGTGGGTTTGAGCCCAGCTCTGGCCAAAACTGGAAAAAAAAAATTAGGGTGATGCTCTTATTAACAAACTATGGCACTGGTAGTTATATAGAAGCATACTACATATAAACACGTACAATAAAAATAAACCACCCATATTACTGGTTATGTTTGTAAGTGTACTTATAGTCTTTTAAATTATTTTTAAAGTATACTTCCACTTACAAAAAAAATGTTGACTATAAAACAGCTTCTAGAAGGTCCTTCCAGAAGAAGGCATTATTATGGAAGATGACAGGTCCATGCATGTTATTTCCCCTGAAGACCTTTCAGTGGAATGAGACATAAAGGAAAGACAGAAATAATGATGATCTTGACTGACCCTGTGTAGACATAGGCTGAAAGGCTAAAGTACAAATTATATCTGTGTCTTAGTTTTTAAGAAAAAGTTGATAAAGTAAATTATACAATAATAAAAAAATTAAAAATAGGAAAAGAGCATATAATAAGAATATGAAGAAATAAGGTGTTATGTGCAACTATACATATGTTTGTGTTTTAGGCTATTATCATAAAACTTCCAAGAGTTAAACAAATTGAAAAGTTTACTAAGTAAGAAAAGTAATGTTAATTTATCATTGAAGAAAGAATACTACTTTTTATAAATTTATTTATTTTAAATAGACTTTTAAAAATTATTTATTTTATTTATTTATGAGACAGAGTTCCACTCTGTCACATTGGCTACAGTGTCACGGCACCATAGCTCACAGCAACCCCAAACACTTAGACTCAAGAGACTCTCTTGCCTTAGTCCCCCAAGTACCTGGGACTACAGATGCTTGCCACAATGTCCTGCTACTTTTTCTACTTTTAGTAGAGATGGGAGTTTCACTCTTACTTAGGCTATTCTCAAATTAGTGAGCTCCAGAAATCCACCCACCTCAGCCTCCCAAAGTGGTACTATTATAGTTGTGAGCCACCACGTCCAACTTCTTTTTTGTAAATTTAGTATAGCCTAAGTGTGCAGTGTTTGTAAATTTTGCAGCAGTATACTTACTGTAGCTCCGGGCTACACAAGGATCCCATTATTCACTGACTCATGTAGACCAACTTCTGCTTCTGCAAACTTCATTCATGCTTAGTTCTCCACCCAGATACACATACATGTATATACTCTCAAAAAATAAGTAAATTATTCTTAATATATGTTAATATGCAGTGTAACTACTATATGTCAAGCTTCGATTATAAGCTGTACCAAACTGATCAACATACAGAGGTGGTCAACTTAAGGAATGAAGACCATTGTACAAATATGCACATGTAATTCACTTTATAACTTTTACTAGAGAATATCATATAAAATCATATATAATCAAAACACAGTAAAATCATATATATAGTATCATACAAAATCAATATACTTGCTGTTTTCTGATGATTTAATCATTATTTCTGAAAAAAATATTCAGTGTCAGTCTGTTTCATATTCTCATTACATACATAAATGGAGACAACACTCTCCACAGAGTATGTTGCTATGTCACTCAACATATGGCAGCACTTTTTAGAGCAAATTTCTTCAACTGAGTTATCAGATGCCTGACATCCTCTTCTTTTGGAGTCTTTACAATTTCTGTGTCATCCTCACTTGTTTTTTTTACTTCATCAGCTGCTTCATGCACTTTTACACTAGTCTGTGCTTCGGCCAATTATCACTTGGAAAATGGCTTCTGGGTCAAGTTCATTACAGGTTGCCACCTCATTATCCATTGCAATACAACTTTCAAAATCTATTCCTTCCAATTCTTCTGTGTGAGAGACAGACTGTCCTATAAGGCCAAAACATTGTGCTCTTTCTTGGGTTATGACAAATCCCACTTTTTGGAAACACTTCTGTATTGTTTCTGGCTGAATTTTATTTCAAGCAGAACTGATCCAGGGGACAGCATCCTGAGTGTTGACTGATGCAGTGGATGAAGTTGCTTCCACAGAAAACATAGGTTTGTGTTTTACTAGTGACCACTGCAGAAGCTGCACTTGGTAGCGCATTTTAAATGTTTTGATGATGCCTTGGTCAGGGGGTTGGATTTTCGAGAATGTGTTTGGAGGCAGACATTTTAGTGTCACACTTGTGACATGATTCACTTGTGGGTGGCCAGAAGAGTTGCCTTCTTCGGTGTTTGTTTTATCCCTTGCCTGTTCCTCAAATGGGACACATTTGTTTGCTCTCCAAGTGACAGGGAGGTCTTTGGGGTTCAGGTTCTTTAATGTGTGTACCTTTGTCAATTTATCAATCACCAATGGCTTTAGTTTCTCTCCAGTTGAGCTAGCACAAAACATAAATGTGAAACATCCTTTGGAAATGTTTCCATTCTTATGTTTGTCACCCTTCATGCTGAGGTTCCTGTGAGGCAACACATTGAAAAAGAGTCTGCACTCTCCAGTGTTAAATATGTCATTTTCTTTGAAGCCTCTGGTGAAGTCTGGGAACTTTTTGATGAACTCATCCATAACTACTGCTGGAACTTCATTGGATTCACCATGCAAGACTTGCTGGGGATCTCCTGCCATACCTTAAATGTCTTGAGCTAACCACTTGATGTTTTGAAATCTGTCATTCTGAATTCTTGTCCTATTTTCTTTAGCAAGTTCTTAGATCATTTGCCTAGAGATTCAGGTATTAACTATGTTCATTTGTTTAAAACACCTTAAAATGGCTTCATTGACTTCATAGAGGGAAGTTTTCTTCCTTTTTCACTGTAGGTCTCTACTTTCCTTACAATATCTCTCCAAGTCCTCATGTTTACATTTTGGGATGTTGCTAACCATGGTCTTGCTAGCACCAAAATGTTCTAACATCTTTTTTTGGCTGCTGCTTTCCAGAAAATGCAGATCAACCTTTTCCTTCATGTAAGCTCTTTGAGTTCTATCTTTTAGTCCATAATGTCTTAAATAACTATAAAATTTTTCAGTAATTGTAGGATTTCCTACTATTTTGACTGGTCCTTCATGTTGAAAAAATCTTCTACAACATGCTATAAATAGTAGCACATTAGACCTAGTTCATCACAGGGTAATAATAAAACATGGAGAAAAAACTGATACTAAAGAAAAAAATAATGCCACTAAAGGGCAAAGTCCATACGTTCTACCCCTTGGTGTAGAGTGGGCTTAATTGGTCAAGTTATAGAGGGTAAACTAATATTATGTCACAGTCTAAGAAGTCAAAATATGACTTACAGAAATTAGTCTTCCATTGAATACATGTGTTGCATGTCCAGTCTATAAAAATTAGGTCATCTAAAAGAAGTGGTCAATGTAGGGAGGTGGTCAACCAACAAGGTTCTACTGTATATTAAAATTGAAGGCATGTCTATATGACAACTAAGTTAGAATTAGAAGAATTCGGGTTTCATTTTTATGTAATTGATAATCTTAGCTTGTGATATTTCACTTTCAAATGTGAATGTGGAATTTTCTAAATTTAAATCTCCATTTTCTTTATTCTACTCTTATATAGATAGTAAAGAGGACATGGTTATAATTGTAAAAATGAAAATGTATTAAAATTACATTGCTAAAAGGATAATCTCATAATTTTACTCACCTATTGTTCAGCTAATGGATATCCTTTTGGCAGAATCAAGAAAATTTATGATCTCCCCAGGGTCCACTAACTTTCTTTTTCTAATTTTATAGATGCACATACACTGTCCATTCATGTACAATCAACATCTTGAAAAAGTGGTTAGGGAAAGAAAGACATAATAACATTGTTATATTTTAGCAAACTATTTAAATGGAAAACTGAATTTTTATCACATTACTATATTCCTCTAAAATTTCTTTTTGTAAAGATATGCTTTTATCAGTATTATAAAGTTCCATCTTCAATACCACACTATGGCATTTCATTTTTCATTTTTTTATTTATACACACATATCTGCAAATAGAACTTTATTTATTATAAGGGGGATAAATAGAAAGACTATTTGTCATATAAGAGTTTTAAATTCACAAAACTAGCTACTTCTGGTTAACACTTAAATCAGTTTTTATTTGCCGTTCTTTATTCTCTGATATCATTCAAATATTTACATGGTTAAATGCAACACCATAAAATTATCAGTATCTCTTGCAGTGTTGCATGGGCTTATCATGAGATAGGAAAATGTTATCATGTTTTTCTCCTCCTTCCATAATATCACTGAAATTACTGTACTGTGGTCAAAGTAATCCATGATGACAATTTTTCATATTCAGTGCATTTATTAGGTCATCTCACTCAAACCATGAGCACATTTATAAATAATCTAAATGTTTTCTTTTCTTTTAACAGTCCCCTCATTGAGCACCTAAACTTTTCTAGATGCCAGAAGTTTCTCTTCCTCCAGGCTCTTGTTGATGTCTGTTTTCTGTACCATGGGCTCCCTGTGTGCTCTTCTTCAAGGAAAGTTTGTGCCTTACAGTCCCTTCTGATGTAATCTTCTGTTGTCATTACTGAGCCCTTTCATAAAATGGTAATGTGTCAAGGAAGAGGAGTGTTCTGTAATCTAGTGATCAAATGTCAGTATTTTAGTGTGCTTGTATTTTGGGATTGCTACTTTGGCATGTGTTTCTCCAGTGACATAGCTTTTCTTGATCATGCCCCGTAATTGTTTCCACTGCTACACTCTTTCTAGTCAATGCATTTTATTGAATTCCTGAACCCTGTAAACTATGCTCTTTGGCCACTTAAGTGAGACAGAAAGAATGAAAGTAGCTTGAGGGAGAGGGAATTAGAATACAGTTTCAAAATTGAACTCCACAAAGTCCTAATCCCTGGCGTAATACAGAAGCTCTGGGTACATTTCATCATAATTATTCTTCCACTCCTGCTCTGATCACAAGGTGTGCTTTTTGAATCTTTGCCTTAAGAAACCTGATATGAAATGGTAAGTGTCCCACTAAGGGTGGAATCCTCAGCAGCTTCTTACTCTTTATCTCGTCCACATTCAGCCTACAGTAATTCACCGTAATATTATCATTTAAGCGTTCTCACCATATTATAGCTCCAGTGCTTAATGTTCCATGGGAACAGACCTCTGTTGCTGTATCTCTCTGGATATGCCTTTCTTGCTAGATATTAGGATGGTACTTCCCCTCAAACTTTCTTTCTCAAATGGGGACAAAAGAAAAGTCATTGATTTTCACTTTGTTTAGCTTTCTTTGTTTTATAAGAATGGGAGCAGATATGTCTAAGCTCTTTACTTGTTGACTCTAAAACTAATCTTAATAGTTTGTAGAACATACCAATCCTTCCACTTTAGTTTCTCCCATGCACTTTCCCCTTGTCTCTTAAAATGAATAATTTATTCTCATCATGTTGGTATCAACCTTAAATATTACTGCAAAACACAGGTCCCCTAGCCACTCTATCTAATTAGTTTATTCATTCTCATGTTTATCTGTTACAATATCCTTTATAACAATAGTCAAAATCTCCAATAATTTTTGAAAAATTCTGTTTTTTCTCATAGAGTTAAAATTGTTGCAGTCAAGAAATATGCCCAGATCTTATTTATCCTTGTGTTTTCATTACCTAGAAAAATTTATTACTCAATATTTTTTTAAAAAGTTTTTTTAAATAATAATAATAAGAAAAATTCTTATTATTAATAATAATAAGAAGAAGAATAAATAATTCTTATTACTCATTAAAATAAGCCCATGGGACCAATGTATGCATTCAGATATATTTTAGTTGTTGTTTCTATTCAAATTATATTTATTTTCATCAGATTAAGGAAGGTATGCTTGAAATTATTTCATGATCACCTTAATTTTTATCTGAAAAGCAAATATTAATATGTACCACATAGTTTATGTAGCCTTTATCTATTTGTGACAGTCATTTCCTAGCTTGCACTTCAGTTTTCACCACATTAGAACAATATATGTTTTTAATTTCATTCACTGTAACCTGAATAAGCAACTAAAAGCTTGGATTTATCCATATATAGTTTCAAACTGGCATTAATTGATTTCATGTCATAATGCATGAAATTAACATTTTCATATGATAGTTCTCCTATTATAATGCATGAGGCAACAGTATGGAGTAGAGCCCCAGTCACCTTCAATATTATGACAAGTCTCTCTGGCCACTTAAGTGAGACACAAAGATTGAGGGTAGCTTGAGAGAGAGGGAATTGGAATATATGACAAGTAGCAGGATAAATTTGGGTTGCAGATGGGCATAGTGGCAGGCAACATTATTCCAAGCTACTCAGAAGGCAGTGGCAAAAAGGATCACTTGAGCCCAAAGCGTTTGATGTTTTTGTGAAGTATGACAATGCCGGAGAACTCTACCCTGAGTGACAGAGTGAGAGTCTGTCTATAAATAAATAAATATACATACATAAATAAAAATACATAAATAAACAAATAAAATAATGAATAAATGAATAAAATTAATTTAGACTTGTCACATCCCACTTCTGACACCACTTGTCAGGGCCTAGGACTGGCCAGGTCTCTGGGCAGCTTAACTAGGTTCTGAACACGGACCACTAAGTACCTTGCTCAGGTCTCTTAGGTGTCTGAGGGCTGTCTACTTTAGCTGGAAAGAGAGAGGGTCTTAGAAAGAGTAAAGCAGTCTTCCTAGAAAGATGGATCTTAGTGTTTAGTAGAGCTTGGTAATCTTCAGCAGAGAGACGTGCTGGCGTTCTGCAGGCAGGAGAGGAGACAGAGTCAGAGTAAGCAGGTCCATGACAGAATGCGCATGCTCCCGACTGCCTTCTGCTCCAGCCTAATATAAGGCTGATCTCTTGCCTCTCAACACCACAGTGGTGGAGACTGCCAATACACCACTGCTCTCATCTCGTGAGCTCTCATGCTTGTTAGCTCTCCAACGCTTTTTCACCAAGGTGTTTCATTGAGCTATACAGGTATTTCTTATAACTCTCACTCCTCCTAGCCCTAGGCTCTACAAGCTGCTATATAGACTGTTTTACACTGCTGGAATTTAAGATTGTTTGGTTTTGCAGCATAATCTATCTTTGTTCAATGCAATGGTATCTCAAAATGTAAAATCATAATGAATTTACATTTATTGTCTGTATAACACAATTGACACAATTTTTAAAATTTTACAATTTGTTGATTGGTGATTTTATTGAAAACCATGCAATAATCTTCTAATCACTTTATATGTTTGAAAAATACTGCCATAAATAGTAAATAAACTTATTCATAAGAACTGCTGATTTAGGAGTAGTATTAAAATATACTCAGGAGTTTATAGCATTTTCAAAAAGGATTCATGGAACGTTGACGAGATAACCACCTAAATCATATAAACTATGTTGTCTGCCATGCATATTCATTTTTACCAATTACACAAGTTTACTTTATTTTGAACTTTGATAAAAATCACTAAGAGAGATTGGTCATTTAAGAAATCTATCCTTTTCTTGACAAAATATTTATTAGAAATCATTACAATTTGATAATTTTCTTTTCAAATTGGGAGTAATTGCATTTTTAAATTAAAATCATGGGAAATAACTTTTTCAAAATAAACATAGACTGTTATACACATGAATATTTGCTAAGAAGAAAATAGTGTAAAATAATGTTATTTAAAACCTCTGGTTTATTTCCATCATGACTAAATTTTCAGTTGGAAATGGAAAAATAAAAATTTTTAGGATGTTTGTTTTGCTTAATATTAACTCTGATGAATGTTTTCAGGTGGTTTTGAGTAAATTATACTTACCTTGTAATGGCCTAATAATAAATGAAGTACTTTTTACCCCAGTACTTAACATTCATTAAGCAGTCTTACTAAATATGTATGCTATTTTCTGTGACTTAGTACTCTAACTGAATTGCTATGGTCTCTTCCTTTCATCCTTCTTTATCTCCACCCTCTCATTCTCTTTCTCTCCCTTCCTATCTTCCTTTCTCTTCCTCCTCTTCTTTTTCCTCTTCCTCTTTCTTTCCTTCTCTTTCTCTTTCTTTCTTTCTTTCTTTCTTTCTTTCTTTCTTTCTTTCTTTCTTTCTTTCCTTCTTTCTTTTCTTCCTCCTCCTCCTCCTCCTCTTCTTCTTGTATTTTTGTTTTAGTTTGATCAATTTCTTGCACATTCTGTGGAATTAAAATAATCTTAGCGGGAAAATGTGCTACTGTCATGTTAGGGTCTGTACAGTAGGTTTATAGAATACCTTTTTAAAAAGTATGTTTAGTAGGCTATAAATAGAATAAAAATTTCATATAGATCATAATCTGTATACAAAATCAGTAAGTAATGAGACATAAATATGTGACTTTTCTTTTAAAGAAATATTAAATTTTATCATCACGTACAACAGCAGTTTTTGAACTACATTGAAAAATAGTTGTGTATTATATATATCTAGGGTAATACTCTAGTCTAAGATTCACCTTCATATTCTTACTCACTTTTGAGTAGCCTTTAGTAGTATTCCTAACTGTTTTAAGGAAAGTTCCAAAAGGCTTTTTTTTTTTTGCATATATTTATGATATTGCTCATATAGCTACATTTTTTAATTTTATAAATCTTATGCTATAAAATTATTACCATTTTATCAAAATCACCTTATTTCTACAATGCGCATCTATCAGTGTATGTGTGTATTCAAAGGGTGAGTATACACATTCATAGTACTAGTCTACATTATGATGAAAGTCAGAAACAAATAATACACCAACAGAATGAGGGTCCTATCATAGAATAACAGTGCCTCTGTAATGGACTGTAGGTGATAGGCAAACACCATAATCATGATTAATTGCTAGCCAACTAGAAAAGAAAGCCCCAGATGCATTTGAATACAGATTCCAACTCAGCACGATATACAAATTGAAGGCACTCTTCTTTTTTATTAGTACATCCATTAAAATAACTTACTATGCCTGTCTAAAAACATAAAGTACTTTCAAGGGTACAAAAACAAGTTATAATCCTATTGACAAGACATTTGTGTATTTCAAGATCTTTATCTTGCTAAATTAACTCTGGTATTTTTCTATTCTGTTAAAGAAAGCAGTATATCAGGAGAGGCTGATTAAAGATAGGAGAAAAAAATCTTAATTATTCACTTCTTTGGGACCTAAACCAAAATAGAAAACTTTCCATCTCGATATGATACTGGAAGATTCATTTCAGGCATAAACATAACAGATTTTCTATTCTATCACTCGTCCACCACAATATTGGACTCTTTAAGAATGAGTGTATGGGGCCTGCTGACATGGAAATTTTGGATTCTTAGTTTAAACGTGGAAAATAGGAAAGAGTATCTCTCACATCACCAGAATAATTATCCACTCAAAGATGATGAAATTGTTAACAGAGTTTTCTACAAGGATGATGGAAAGAAAGTAAAATGCATGGGGTTCTAGCTCAGTCTTCCAAGCAAATATTCCTATCACAGAGCTCTTCCTTTGTGGATGATCCGGCTGGGACACTTTGCTATCTTATGGAGCATATTCCTGTGTTTCTCTGCCTAAAGTGGTACATCAGAGATCATCCCCATAAGAATTCCAATACCTGATGTTAATTGTTTGACTCTAGGCCTTGACTAAACATTTATCCTGATATCTGGTTTTTATACCCTAAGTTGAAATTGTTGCTACCTCAAGCTGTCAGTTGTAGGGCTTTAAACATATTATAAAGTTAACAGACAAACTTCTTAAGTTTTGCAAATATTCCCTTAGTCTACAATGGAATTGTGCAAAATTTCACTTGAGCTAGAACATATTCTTCTTAGCAAAGTCCACACCTATGGTGCATCTTACAAGGGTACTATTTAGTAAATGTGAAATTTACTAAATATAGAATATAAATGTCTTAACACGATAACTAAGAAAATGCCATGAAAGCTATGTTAACCAGTTTGATGAAAATATTTCAAATTGTATATAAAACCAGCACATTATACCCCATGATTGCATTAATGTACACAGCTATGATTTAATTTAATAAAATCACATGTAAAAAAAAAAAAAAAAAAGATTTTTAAAAGGTAAAAAATGGAAAAAATTGGGTGGCACCTGTGGCTCAAAGGAAATTGGGTGGCACCTGTGGCTCAAAGGAGTAGGGCGCCAGTCCCATACACTGGAGGTGGTGGGTTCAAACCCAGCTCCAGCCAAAACCTGCAAAAAAAAAAAAAAAAAAAAAGGAAACAATTATTATTTTTCATGGTTTAATTATTATCTATGATGAAATGAAAAATATGTAATTAATGTGTATTCTGGTTACTATGCAGCCATAGGAATAAGGTTTCAATTATACACACACACACATCAAGCAGGAGTGTACTATAGAACCATTCACAAATCTTGCCCTTGTAGGTCCGGGAGCTTCTTAGCTACTTGACATGTGATAATTCAAATTTTTGCCAAAAAAGGTGGGTATTATATAATACTAATGTTTCTCTAGCATGGAACCAAATGCACCAAATGAACAAAGACTGTAACTCTGTAAAGAGCTCGTCATTCTTTGCTGTCTTGGTTGTAAGATAAGTGTTGTGTTGCTTTGCTCTGGAGAAGCAGAAAGTAATTACATTAAATAAGTATGTGGAAAGGGAAAGAGTATGGATAGTGATGGGACTTATGTTCCCACATTGAGGAAAGAGCACTTCTCACCAGGCCACCTAATAACCAATATGATGGTACTTACTGGTAAAAATAATGGAGTCACTACCTTTTAAGTGTCAAGGTCTGAGGAACTGATTTAGCCAGAAAGACAGTTAAGACAATTAAATGTGAAGCATAAATCTGAAATGGGTTATTTTATTATTACAGACATTATTGGGACATTTGCCAACATCTGACTAAAATCTGAAGATTAAATAGTAATAAGTATGGCTTTATTTCAAATTTTTAAATAATACTGATTATTTTTACCATGGTATAACTTATATATGTCAATGGATTATTATAAATAAAATTGAAATTTATAGATGTATGGAGCATGGAATGGCTGGTAGAAAAAAAGTTATTAGTCACATAGATATTTTTCCTATGTACCCAAGCATATAAAACTACAGAGCACTCAACCTGAAATAGACTAATTTAAGAACAATGATTCTACACAATATATAGAGAAATTCTTCATTAATCCAAAATGTGAATTGAACTAGGGAAAGGGGGCGTTTAAAAACTATACCTGACAGATTCGATCTCCTCCAGAAAATAATGCTGGTGCCTGTGAGTAGTTTTGCTTATATATTTTTAATCATTAGTTAAGTTGTTGTTGTGTTTGATAATTGATTAATTCCAACAATTAGGAGTTAATCATTCTGTATTGTTTCCATATAAGAGTTGTGCATGTTTCTATAAATGGTAAGGAAAAGAAGAATTTATGAGGGAAAACTAATGTTAGTTAACACATACAAATGACTTTTCATATTATTTAGCATATGTGATATTTATTACAGCTTATGTAAACACATTTTTCCCTTTTAGGAAATAGAGAAAAAGACTCAGATATTAATTAACTAATTTTATTTTATCAAGAGTTTTTTTTTTTTTGCCATTTTTGGCCAGGGCTGGGTTTGAACCCGCCACCTTGGGCATATGGGGCCGGTGCCCTACTCCTTTGAGCCTCAGGCGCCACCCTATCAAGACTATTTGAATGTTACAAATTTATGAATTAAGTATGTGTATTTTTTTTAGTTTTAAAACTTAATTTATTGACCCATCACCACATTTTCTCATCAAGTAATTCCCAAGATGAGTCTTGTATAAGATTCCTGTATGTTTGTTTTCACGTTTGCACAAGCTCTAGCTCCTTTCTGAGTCTTGCAAATGCTTTTCATTATTTGCTTTATTACTGTAGTGGTTGTTTAATAAAATAATCCCCTGAGTAAATAAATAAAAATAACTTTACTAGTAGTATTTGTAAATATAAGATTATGTCCAGCTAATGACTTAGATGGTCTTATAATAGTTTGTCACTGAACCAAGCCACTTTTTAAAAAAATTAAAATGGAGAAATGGTATCATGTTGCCTATCTTTGTTCAAATTAAGTATATCAGAAAAAATGAATAATTATCAAGCATCAGCTGGTTTTCATATTTGTATCACAGTATCCTGTAGAAACAGAACTAATACCATATGTAGTTTTCCATTGAAACAGAACCCATACCAACACACAGGTGTGCATATGTATATACATGTACACTCACATTTCCATACTCCCTATGAAATACGTATTTCCCAATACATGTATATATTTGAAATATCTATTCAATATGCTAACCATAAAAACATTAATAATCTACACTGAAAGTGTCTGAATATTGCTTTATCTCATCTTCATTAAAAGATGATGTTGAAAATTCTTTTAACTGATAACTCTCTTGGAATTTAAATATTTTAACGTAGATGCATAAAAGACATCAAGGATTTAATCTATATCTTTGAATACAGAAGGGAATATGTGTCTGTGTAGGTATAGTATATTTATTATGGGAATTGGTTACACGTATATAGAGGCTAAAATTTCTATGATCTACTGCCTGCAAGGTGGAAAGCTAGGAAAGCCACTGGAGTAATCCATTGTGAGCCTGAAGGCCTTACAACAGGAGTTCCAGTGCCCTAGGGTAGAAAATGGATTCATGCTCCAGCTCAGAGAGAGTGAATTTTCCTTTCTCTGACTTTTTTGTTTTATTCAATTCCTCAACAAATTGAATGATGACCACCCACACTGGAAAGAGTAATTTGCTTTATTCAGTCTACTGATCCAAAAACTAATCTCTTTTATAAACACTCAGACACACCCGTACATAATGTTTTGCCATCTATTTGGGCTTCTATTAGCTTAGTCAATTTGACACATAAAATTAACCACCATAACATTATAAAGGACATTCCAGTAATAAAAGTTTATGGAAGACAGTAACATAATAAAGAAGATATTTAAATTTAACACATTTTACTTCATGAACATCTCACTGTAGTTGCTTAATTTGCATAATTATACTAGTGAGAACGTCTCAAGTGTATCAATTTTTAAACCCAGATTGGTAAATCTTACCCAGAGACCAAAAACCTAAGAGTTCCTTTAACTTATAGTATCCCATAAAATGATTTAGTGAAAAAATCGGTTGTACCACTATCTCAGCTAATGTCAGGAAATATGTAATGGACAATATGGTTATACCTATGAGCAAAAGTTGATGATTAGAATTCATCATCTTGTATTAAACTCATTGAGATAATGGCCCTGTGGCCAATCAACTGTCCTAAGTATATGTTAATTTTTTTACAAAAAAAAAATTTTAAAGAATCATCTATAGTACTATGTTATGATTTTTTAAAATATGTTATTCTAACAAAACATTTTAATAAGTTTGTAACATTAAAAATTGTAGTAATGAAGAGTACATTTATACAATATCACAGATTTATTATTGGAGGTCACAAAAATAAAATATAGTCATTGCGAACTCTAAATACAAAAGTGCAACATGAAAAAATAACCACATAAAATAACCAAATAAAAAAACCATAAAAAAGAAATGAAAAGAAATAGGTACAATTCAATGATTTTTTAAAACTATCAGACATTATGAAAAAAAAAATGTTTCTGGTTAGAAAAAATCCTGCTTTGTTCTATATAAAACCTAGATCCCAAATTGTTCTCAGTATGTGTGCTCAATACAAATTCTAGCCCCTTGAAGATAATGAGTAAATATAGTGACCTCATATGCTAATTTCAAAGACTATTTATATTTCTTTTTCAGCTTCCAAGATGCTTTAGAGATCTGAAAAAGTCAAATCTTCAAATAAGAATTTTTAAAATGTATTTTAGAAAAAGATTATGACCTCCTATATGATTCATTTCCCCTATCTCTATGAAGGTGAAAGTCTAAATAAGTAAACTTTTTTTTCCTTCATTCTGCATGCATTTCAGTTTTTACCACACTTCTGAAAAAGTTGACAAAACAAATTATTAAATCCTAGTGTCAAAAGTTATCACACACTATAAACATCTATAATGTACATATTCTCAAGCAGGAAGCATAAGGATAAAAATGTTGACTGCAGCGTTTATAAATATTTGATGCTGTTTCCTACAAATATCATACTTCTGATCAGTGAGACTATTAAGTGTTCAGATCAAATAAGACAAGATACAGCAGAGTGGACTCGGGGACAGTCAGATCATAGAAGTACAATTCTTGTAAGTTGGTGGCAGGTTACAAAACTGTAAGCAATCTAGTTTTTAGCCCCTAATCACACAATTCTATCTTACCGTCCTTCATACTGATTTCTCCTTTAGCAATTCCAGGCTTTTATTTGTTCCCTATCCTCATGCCTTATGTGTTGCAGTCAGTTTTTGTGAGCATGTTTTTTTTAAAGACTTATCTCCTGTTTTAATTTTCATTATGGTATATCTCGTTTTTGTGTTCTCTTTCTCATTCCATAAATAAAACAATTCAAATTAGTGAATTTTGTAATTAGATGTTACTTCCACCAAATAAAAATACTTTGGGCGGATGCAGTATTGTTTTATATTCGTTCATCTCTTGAATGATATCAGAACCTGCTTTGTATTCCTCTCTCTCAACTGGGACACGCAGTGGAATGTTCAATCCCACGCACACCTCTCGGATGCTTCTGCTTGAGACTGATTTCAGAAGTCCTTGGTGAGTCACTGATCTTCACTTGAGGCCTCTTTTGTGCTTTGGGAGAACAAATCAGCTTTTATCTACAGATGTAATTTTGTTTGAATAGGTCATTTCCTCTGATTTATCTATTCATTCATTCATTCATTCATTCACTTTAGAGATGAAGCCCTGCTCTGTCACCCAGCCTAGAGCACAAGGTGATCATAGCTCGCGGGGATTCTTGTCTCAGTCTCCCAGGTACAGTCTCCCAGGTTAATCTTAACTTTTTTTGTTTGTTTGTTTGTTTTTGTAGAGATGAGGTTGCACTATGATGCTCAAGTTGGTCTTGAACACCTGACCTCAAGTAATATTTCCACCTCAGCTTTCCAAAGTACTGGGATTACAGGCATGAGCCACCATGCTAGGCCCCTAATTTTTATTTTTTATTTTTTTTTAATAAAAAGGTATCTTAGATACAGGCCTTGAAGGCAGGCATTTCTCAATTATAACTATAACACTGTGAATGAAGCAACGCTATAATTGTTATTATGTTTCTTTGAAATACATTTCCTTGAATACTGTTATTTGCTTCTACATTTCATCTTCATAAGGATTTAAAAATATTTTCAATATATACTTCATAAAGTAATGTTTTGTTAGGCTATAATTATAACCACAGAATCAATACTTTATGTAAGTGAACTTTACATGCTTCTTAAAATGGTTGTTTCATGCCTTAAATTTAAGTCCTTTATCCATCTTGAATCACTGAATCTAGATCTAGATCACTGAATATTCGTGAGTGGAGAAAGGTGTGGGTCCAGTTTCAGTCTTTTACATGTGGATGCCCAATTCTCCCAGTACCATTTATTGAATACGGAATCTTTTCCTCAAGGTATGTTCTTGTTTGTTTTAACAAAGATTAGGTTGTTGTAAGATGTTAGTTTCATTTCCTAGTTTTCTACTTGATTCCAAATGTCTATGTCTCTATTTTAGTGCCAGTACCATGCTGTCTTGACCACTATGGCTTTGTAGTACAACATAAAATCTGGAAAACAAAGCCCCTGACTTTGTTTTTATTACTAAGAACTGCCTTAGCCATACGGGGTTTTTTCTGGTTCCATACAAAATGCAGAATCATTTTTCCCAAGACTTGAAAGTAAGATGTTGGTATTTTAACAGGAATGGAATTGAATTGGTAAATTGCTCTGGGAAGTATAGACATTTTAACAATGTTGATTCTTCCCAGCCATGAGCATGGTATGTTCTTCCATTTGTTAATGTCCTCTGCTATTTCCTTTCTTAGGGTTTCATTATTTTCTTTATAGAGGTCCATCACCTCTTGTGTCAGATGTATTTCAAAGTATTTCATTTTCTTTGGGGCTATGGTGAAGGGAATTGAGTCCTTAATTAACTGTTTGTATTGCTTAATATTTTGATGCAGCAATTCTCTGATTGCTTTTCTGAATATATTTATATTCGTTCATTCTTTATGAGGTTTTTTTCTAGTCCTTATCTTAAACATTGTTATTATTATTACATTTTAAGCCTCTTTAATTTTGTGAAGGCAAAAAATGGAAACCTAATAAACACATGTATATGCAAAAAAAAATTTAAAGAATATAAAAATTACCTTATAATGAATACATATTGAAATAATAATATTTGGGATGTATTGGGTTAAATAAAATATATCATTAGAATTAATTTCACCATTTTTTCATTTTTTTTACAATTCTAAATGTAGTTGCCAAAAATTTAAAAACTGCACATGCATCCGCATGTATCTTGTTATATCCATCTGCATGTATCTTGTGTTCTATCCTCATGCATCTTGTGTTCTATCCATATTTATCTTGTGTTATATCTGCATGTATCTTGTGTTATATCCATATGTATCTTGTGGCCAGACACCCAGTCCCCACTGGTGGCTAATTGTGCCCACTTTTGATCAACTCCCTGAACTTTAAGCTCAGTTTGGATCTATTTGAGGTGATGATAAGGAGGATAACTATGACAATGAAAACAGTACCTTAATCTTACTGCTTACAGGAAGGGCTGGAGTTTATAAGGTATTCTTACCTGGGGCTTTGTATTAAATCCTATAAATCACTGTGATTTGCTATTAAATATATTGAAGCTTGGAAAAGTGAAGTGACTGCCCCAAAGTTATTATGACAATTACTGGCAGAGCTAATATCAGAACCCACACGTTCTGACCCTCAGGGAATTTCTGAACAGCTCCCCTGGCCTTTCATTTTTGTTGTGTTGTCCGCGATTTCTTTAAAGACATGTCATTTTGATGATGGTCGTGTATCAGGCATAATCACATACATTTATAAAGAGTATGTGAAGCTTAAGGGCTATATCACACTGAATAGTGAGCACTGGTTAAAATTCACAACTAGGTCTTTATTAGGGACATTTATCAGATAATTTCTTTTTTTCACAGAACTGTAAAATGAAAACAAATGTCCAAACCCTGGTATTAGAACTTTCCATAATCCTCTGAAGTGAATCTATCACTCAGGTGCCATTAAGAGCGCCTGAGTGACAGAGACCGGGCGTCTCCGGTGGGGTACAGGCCCTTGCCAGACCCTCAGGCCATCTGCCATGCTGGCAAGGGATGGTCTGTGTTGCAGAATTCAGTCTGTGGCTCTACATTAATAGGTGGGAATTTTTTAGGGGAGGTACAAAGAGGGAGAGGGTCTTCTTGGGAATCTTTCCATATCATCTCTAGAAATGATTAATTGATCATATTCTTTAGCAGACATCTCGTAAACTGGCAAGAATGAAAAAAGAAAAGAACTGCTATAAAGTAGGGCAACAGATGATTAAAGCAGATCCCTTTAATTTCCTCCAACACCTCCCATTGTTGGGAGCTTATATCATCTCATTTAATTTAGACATAACATAGCCTCTGGAGAGAGATATTATTACCGTGTTATAAGTAGAGTCCAACGGTGGCAATCTGCAAGACGGATTCCATCCTAAGCCCACTGCCATGGCTTGATATTCTAATTTTTCCTTCTATCTAGAAAATGATAATTATAGTTTAGTGCAATAAGCATGAGGCTTCAAATCACAATTGGATCCAAATTATGGGCATAATAATAAGATCATTAACATTCAAGATTCAAAAATATTCGTAATAGTCAAGATTTAAATTCCAGGCACGATATTCAGTCTCTACCCAACATCAACATCATTGCACATTTTTTTCATTCATTCATTTATTCATTCATTCAACAAATGATTGATGATTTGCAAACCCTAATAAAGTGCTTGCATGTTGTAAAGATTAATAAGATGCATGTACAATATAAAAAAATGCTTTATAAAAAAATGCTTACAAGGGTTAGGTTTTGTTTTTTATTAGTTATGATGCAATAGTCTGTGATAGTTACAGGTGTCTGGGTGCAAAGATTAAAGGTTTAGACACTGTTATCCCCCAAAATAATGCAGGCCAGAAGCCACTGTGTCCATTTAACTTCTCCCTCCTCATCTCCACGCCACGTCTCCAGCCTTCCCTGTCTGACATCTGACAATTCCCCTCCATCTCCACTGCCATTATTTTGTCTAAGTATCTTGGTCTGTTAGAATGAGAAGTTGTGATAATACCTTAACATGCTCACCGACCCGACCTCCACCTGTTCTCCCTGCTGCTGTCGGAATCAGATCCTTATTATGTTGGCCCAAGATGACGACCTACCTATGCACCTGCTTCCCATGCCACACATGCTCAGCCACTCACAATTTCCAAACAAGACAGAATGATGGATGTTTCTGTGCCCTGAGCTTGTTTCTGCTGTACCTAGCATGCCATTTCTCTGCCTGTTCACCCAATGAGTGCATCCTGATCTTCCACGAGTTACCTCAACAGCTATAGTAGCTTACATCTTCAAAGCTCTTACCTCTAGCATTTCGGTCAAGTTGACAAATTCCTCTCCCCTCTTATCCTTACATAAGCATAAGATATGATGCTACTCCAGCCCTACCAATGCTTCACTGCATTTTTTCGTTTGCACAGTCTTTTCTTGCTAAAGTGTATGCTCCATGGGATAGAAGACCATGTTTTATTCATCCCCAGTGCCTGGCACAGAGCAGGCACTCAGCACATGTTTACTCAAAAAGTGAATTGCTAATTATCTTGTCCTTGTGTGGAATCTGCCAGTGGATGCAGTCCTGTACAAAGCAAATTTGCACTCATTTCAACACTGCACCAGGTTCTTCCTCATAAGGGCCTTGCACGATGAAGCCTCATCTCTCACTCTGTCCACACATTGATTCATAATCCCTTTATACTAAAATATATGCAACTTCCCCAGTAAATCTTAGGATTTCAGGCTTCCAAACCTTGACTCATCCAAGTTTACGGTTGAACTATTTCAGGGTCTGGTCTGTCACGTCATCCCTGCACTGAGGGCCAGATGAGAAAGGGCTCATGGGAGCTCTTTGTTACCTATAGATCTGAAGAGAGTGGGTGTGCTGGAATGTAGGCCAACCTTTAAAAACAGAAATTTAAAATGTTTCTGGACCATTTATATACCCCAGGTCTTGCCAGTTCTCTCTCTCTTCAGCAGAAGTTCTCTTATGCTTCCCTGGCCGGCTTGGCGCTCACGTCTTTTCCTGTGGATGTTACAACTCAGGCCTTTTTCTACCCCGCCCCTAATTGAATTGCAAGGTCTGGCTGAAATCTTAGGTGGAGGTACACCCACCTTCCTTGCCTCATTTTGATACCTTCCTGTCTTCACTCCTGGTGCCGTCCAGGAGGGCATTTCTCATGAAACGTGTGGAGATAGGAAAGTGTGCTTCACCACAGCACAGGCGGGGAGCAGGCATTCTGCAAACCCTCACAGCAGTGAGTTCACTCGCTGTTCCCTGTACCACGTAGGCTGGAGCTAGAGCAGCACCAGCATTTCCTCTGCTGCTAGCATGCAATTAAAAGCTTTGCAAAGCGTTTGGAGACAGTTACTTGAATAACAACATCACACAGAGGAGAGCAGCCTTTGCCTTTGTTCTTCAATCTAAGGTGGCTTGTTTTCCACATTTGTTCATTAACTCATTTTTCAGGTATTTATTGGGCCCCACGAAGCCTGAGTTGGACATGTAGCTAGGCAGGTTCTGTTTTTCAAACTGAGAGACCTCTAATAACCAATTGTCTCAGCAGCAAAGGGCATCCTTTCATTTTACCAGTGGAGCACTGGCTATTCATTCTTCCACCTCTCATTTCTGCTCTCTAAAATTACTGGGTAATTCAGTAACAGGCTCTAGTTTGGGGTCAACTTCATTTCCCATCCAGCTCTGCCTTTCCAGCCCCTCTCTACCTGCCTCTTTCTCTGAGCTAATTACAGCAAAGTCAGAGGCCTTGAAGAAGCTCTGTCTCCATCACATGATGGACTTTTGATTAGACTGTGTGGCCAGTAGGCCCAGCGTCTGCTGTGCCAAGGACAAGCTCTTGGCAGAGACGGCGTAGCTCTGAGCCACAGTTTGCTCCCCAACTCCTCCAGGGTAGTGCTCTTATTTCCAGGAGACAGGGCAGGGTTGCTTCACTTATTCTATTATTCCTGGCAAGACAATGGTCATTCCTAGAATTCAAGCTGCCAGCAAACCCATGCGGCTCTCACCAGCTGTCTGTGTTCCTCTCTGGACGATCTCCGGGATCTCCTTGCCAGCCTGTGGGATACACACCGTTGTCCTCAGAACAACACCCCCACTGGGTACAGTAGCTGCCTTCTGCCCGTACTGCCACACAGGCTGCTGTGACATTTCCCCTACCTCTCTGTCCCTTAGGCCCAGGTGCTGACATCTGCCCAGACTGTGCCAGGGTTTGACCCGGGCTACACTCAGGCTCACAGGGTAGCCCCATCTACCTTCTTCCTGCTCCTCACTGTCTCTGTTGCCAAGGCCCAAGATGCCATACAGTGAGGCCATTCCAGCTATAGACAGGTGCCACCTTAGAACAATTGTCTAACTTTTTCCTTGGCAAAATATATCTCATCTATATGTCATTTTTATCTTCTATATTAAAAATTTTAGAAGAGTATTCTTCAAATTTGCAAACCCAGGGATATTCACAGCAATGTTTAATTTTTTAAAACCCCTATCTATTACTTACAACGTTCATGCTTGTTTTGTTGAAAATACTTCAAATGTCCATGTATATATATACACACACATTTTAAATGTATAGAAAATAAATGTTTATGTACAATATAAATATAATGTAACACTTATAGTAAAATATTACTAATATATATCAGAATCATTTTAAAAATTATATAGTGAAGGGTCAGTAGAATATAAAAACTTGTCTTGAATGTACAGCGATGTGATTAAGCAACTTTTAAATATTTCCCCAATTAAAGGACTACAATTTGAAAGCTTGCCTATGCCACAGTATATATGAATTATAAAGTATAGCCCATAATGTTCCAGTAATTCAAAGAAAAGGAAGCAAAGGGACCAGCCTCTGCCTTGTTTAGGAAGCACAGACAAATTCATAACAATGCTTAATTATACCCTTTGCTTCAACTCATCCTGGATTTCACAGTGAGAATGATGCTTTAGACAATAGGCAGTCTCATTCATCCAGAAACAATACTCTCCTACCACTTAGGAGGCACAGTCCAAGCCTGCTCAGACAGGAGGCAAGGTGCTTCCTCTACTTGCCAATAGCCATATCCTACTACATTGTAAAAATTAGATTGGAAGTTTTCACATAACATGCTGGGTTTTAGTTGTTGTGCTAGATGATACACATGTGTCACCCAACCCTGCAAGAAGATGCAGTTATTCCGTAAGCCCTGAAATGGAGTTACTGAGGGCAGGTGATCAAAGCCAGTACTTAATAACATCCTGCCTGGTAAAACAGCTGTGTGTACACATGTGCGTGCGTATTATATAAGCTTTTCTGGAAGTGTAACTGGCCACTTTATAGTCCTAGTAATGCTGTGGCTATAAGACATTCAATTTCTCTAAATCTCTGCATATCTATAATAAGGGAAGAAAATTGTCCAGTTAGCCCTGAGGCTATTGTGAACATTGAGTTAGATGATACTTATGAAATACCTAATAAGAAGATGGCAGATAACAATAATTCAATAAATTTTATCTCCCTTGTCATTGTTTTACAACTTAAATTTGAAGGGCTTTGGACAACAGTCCTTTGTACAAG
Source organism: Loris lydekkerianus (assembly GCA_963574355.1). NCBI lineage: Eukaryota > Metazoa > Chordata > Mammalia > Primates > Lorisidae > Loris > Loris lydekkerianus. The sequence goes on from CAUYPK010022460.1 coordinate 29,917, forward strand.
CAGAAAGTCTGCTGTGTGAGTCTGGTTTGGGTGGATGTACAGGGAAGTCTGCTGTGTGAGTCTGGTTTGGGTGAATGTACAGCCGCCCTCACTTCCTCTTCTAGGTTGAACCTCCAGTCTGAAATTGTTTAAGATGATCCTGGCTGCCTTCCCATCAGCCAGTATATAATATCCTACTAAAATGTTAATAATTGTAGCTTCCATTTATTAGTGGCAGTGTATTATCTCTACACCTAAAAGCTTTTCTGAAAGGTAGGAATTTTGTCTCCTCATTTTGCAAATGGAAACCTTAGGTACCATTAGATTAGAAGACAGACCTAACCCTCCAGCAGGGGTGTCAACCTGTTTGCTTACCTTTGGTAGCAGAGACTGCAAAAAGGAGAATTGGACTTTTCTCTTTTGCTCATAAGCTTTAGTTGCTCATAAGCTTTTAATATGTGGCCCAAGACAACTTTTATTCTTCTAATGGGTAACAGAAAAGAAAAAGCTTTGAACTCCCCTGCAGCTAGCCAGCGTCAAAGCTGTTAGCTAAGCAGGTGTGTGGGCTCTCAGAGTGACCACCTCCGTTACATCACATGCCTCTCTTCTGTTTTCTTATCTATTTACCTTCCCAGTTTACAAGACAGGACCTATGCTGTCCTCTTTTACTGCCAGATGCAGTTCTGGGCATAAAGTGGGTCCTCTATAATTTCATGAGGGAAGACAGGGCTGTTCAGTCCAGCTGATCCTATAGTTTCTTCCACTCAACATACACCTCCAAAGTCAATACAACAGGCCTGTAAAACTCTCACTAGAGAGTTTTAGGACTACAGTCTGAAATAAGAAAGGCAATTCCAGCTATACTTCACTTACAATCAGTTCTGGTTCTTTTCCTTGAGGAACTTATAATATCTGGACTCCATAGGTCTAATACTCAAATATTTCAAAACTAAGCATGATAAGCTAAGGGTGATGCTTTGGTTGTGCACAGGATTCTGCTTCTTGTGGTCAGAAAAGCACCCTGGGGGAGGTGATATCCAACCTGGACTTTGAATAAGGAACAGAATTTCAGTTGGTGACAATAGGGCAAATGGTATTTTGAGCAGAAAGATGTATTAGCAAATTTGAACAAGTAATTTGTATGCATAATAGCGGTACTTGGAGATAATTTAGGCTGAATCAGGGACCTTCTAAGAATTCAGAAGTGACTGATGTAAGCTTGTTTCACTGAAACCCAAACTAAGCACAGAAGCTAAGCATTCGTAATTCACCTTTAAGAGAAGGAAACGCTGAGCAACATTCATCCAACAGTTTGCCTTTACTGCTGCCCTTGCAAGGCACAAAGGGAAAAGTCAGCTGCAACCCTTGACTTGTACAGAACTAGCTGAGTGTGAATTAAATGGAAAGAGCAGTAAAAGATGAGCCCAAGGAGAAGGAGAGGAGAGAGATCAAAGCAAGCCTTGAAGTGTTAATTGCAATCACTGACAAAGAGAGAACTTGAAGCTGAAAGTAAGATGATGGGCCACAAATAGCATTGAATGCAGAATATTAGAAGGTCAGCAGATGGGGCTCTAAGAGGTGAAAATTGCATGTAAATTCAGAGTAAGAAATTAGGTGATTCAATAAACTCAGAGAAACATGAGATGAGTCCAGAACTCAGAGACAAATGTTCACATTGTGAGTTTAACTAGTTACATAGAAAGAACATGGATAAAACCAGCTTGCTCTATAGAAAGAATTAGAAAATAAAATGACCCTCAGACCAGAGCAGAGAATGGTGGACATGGAGTCATAAGAAATGAACATGGTCCCAAGAAGGCGGGGCGTATGCAGATCGCACACACCCTGCCTTATGGGATATTGAGCTTTGTGTGATGTCTGTGGTTCCCACTGATAGTGTGGCCCGGGGCAAGCACTCACCCTCCCAGAGCTCCCCTTCCCACATCTGCATACTTGCTGTAACTACCATATATACTCGAGTATAATCCGAGTTTTTCCGGCACAAAATTTGTGCCGAAAAACCCAAACTCGGCTTATACTCAGGTCATACAGGTTATTTGATTCGGTGATTGTGATTTAGCTTGATTACCTGTTAAGTTACAGTTTTCTGCACTTTATTTAAAGTTTTAAAGTTGTTGTTGCTAGTTTATAGTTTTTCTTTAGCAATAAATATTGAAAAGCATTTAACCTACTGATTCATCAATTATTGTAATTGTTTTGGGTATATATTTTTATTTTTGAAATTTACCAGTGGCTGCTGCATTTTCCAACTCAGCTTGTACTCGAGTCACTAAGTTTTCCCAATTTTTAGGGTAAAATTAAGGGAGTCGGCTTATACTCGGGTCGGCTTATACTCGAGTATATACGGTATGTATTGCTAACGTAGGAATGCCAGATGTAGCAAATAAAAAAATAGGACACCTAGTTAAATTTGAATTTCAGATGAACAATGAGTCATTTTTAGCATAATAGAACAAACATCGTACTTATACTAAAAAATCTTTATCGGAAATTCAAATATAACCAGATGTCTTGCATTTTATCTGGCAACCCTATGAAATATGTGTCCATTTACCTACCACCCAAGCTACTGAGGCCCAAATAAACCAGTTACACATCACACAGAGATAACTGGAAATGTCACCATCATTGGAATGCCTTCTCAACATCTTGCATCATGCATCCAGTACCATATGACCTTGACAATGTTTGTCTCTCCATACTTGAGTTTCTCCTTACAAAACCGAATTCTCACTTGAGATAAGAAGATCTAGTAAGTGTACATAAAGTCCCTTCAATTAGTATCATACATTAGCTAATTTTCAAAAGAAATTATATTATGATTTTGGAGTTTCTTTACATTCCCTTGACAGTGTTAAGAGTCATTCCAGCCTGGGCACCCATAGCTCAATAGTTAGAGCGCTGGCCCCATGCACCAGGGGTGGTGAGTTCAAATCCGGCCAGGGCCTGCTAAATAAACAAAGAGTCATTCCTATCCTTTCTTCTTCATTTCATTTTGTCATTTGTAAGGGTATTAAATTAAAAACTGACCAACAGACTTGGAAGACTGAGATATAGTCCTAATATTGCAAAATTAACATATACTCACGTTAGACAGAAAATCCTTTCTTGTTTTGCAAATCTGGCAAGAAAGTTCTTGATAAGTTGACCAGTATTCTTCCTTTTCCTCCAAGAGAAGCCAGAAGATCCTCAGGTTCTGAGTAGATTTACAGCCCTGCCCCTCAGCTGAGGTGTGGGCTAGTCGTTTATTTAGTTTTTTAGTTTTTTTTTAATTGTTTTTTATTAAATCATAACTTTGTACATTGATGCATTTATAGGGTTCAGGGTACTGTTTCAATATACAATGTGAATGCTTACATTGAACTAAGTAACACGTCCATCACAATTCAACTCATTTCTTAATAGTTTTGAAATGTACCATTGCATCATGCACCTTAGGTGAGGTCCCCCCGAATACCCTCCCTCCTCCCGTATCACCCCTCTCTCTCCTCTTCCTTTCTACTTTCTGGACTATAGTTATGTTTTTCCATTCGGATGAGTGTGTAGGTGGTTACATATTGATTTCATGTAGCCCATGACTCAGGTGGTTTCCCTGGCAGCCACGTTGAAGCAAGCTGGGAGAAAATGCTCTTGGTCTATCAGGTTCTATGTCAGAATTACTGTGGAGACATTGACCTTCACAGGTTGAAACCAGAAGGGGTTCTATGCCTACTTTGTGAAATCCATTGATTTATTAAATAACATCAGTATGCTTCCAGGAATGGTCTACATTCTTCTCCATTAAACACACATGTTCACAGATTCACATAGTGCTGCATGCCTCTCTGTAACAGATCTGTTTGATCCCTTTGGAGGCAAAAACATAAGAGCTACAGTAATGGCAAATTTATGATTTTCTTATAAAATCTTTAAATATCGATGATCTAAATGTCTTCCTTTTTTTGGACTATTTCTCAAAGATTTCAGAGTAGATCCTTACTCTGAAGGATCTACTCTGAAGACCAGTAGAAAAGGTCTGAAGATGTATTCTCTTTTAGCACTTGCTAAAATTGCTAACATTCTTTCTTCATAGCTAACCCCACTCGAAACATTTCAAGAGTGATTCCTCTACAGGTTTTTGTTCCATCCATTCCTGCAGCACCAAAGTATGATTGTAAGATATTTACAAAGGAATCAAGTCACCATGGGAGAAAATCCTGATAAGTATAGTCAAATCTTAAAAAATTTTAACAAAAAGGCCCCAAATTCAGAAGTTGGGGATTATTTGAAATTTTATACATGAACATCTATCTAGTTATCTAAAAATTAAGTATATTGTTTCATTCAATTATCTCAAAAGCCGTATGGGTGTGGAGTTGGTCAGACTTTTACAGCTCTTCTGCAAGTTGAGTTTTTTAAAATGAACTTGATTTTTATGATTGTATAAAACAATTTTTATAGAGTACTGTATATACACTACACTTTAAAAGAAATAGAAGCATCTCTCGTAGGTGCTATGGCAATGAAACTTACAAATAATTTCAAAATTTTTAAACTAGAATTAGTCATTTGAGAATGTATACCTTCTTACTCTGTCTCAAAAGAAGAAGAAGAAGAAGAAGAAGAAGAAGAAGAAGAAGAAGAAGAAGAAGAAGAAGAAGAAGAAGAAGAAGAAGAAGAAGGAGAAGAGGAGAAGAGGAGAAGAAGAAGAAGAAGAAGAAGAAGAAGAAGAAGAAGAAGAAGAAGAAGCA
>CAUYPK010022461.1:0-13270 GCA_963574355.1 Loris lydekkerianus
AATATCCTGAAGAGCTGGTTTGGTTATGGCAAATTTCTTCAACATATGAATGTCATTAAAGTATTTAATTTCTCCATCATAAATGAAACTCAGTTTAGCTGGATACAGGATCTGGGGTTGAAAGTTATTTTGCTTTAGGAGGATAAAAGTCGATGACCACCCTCTTCTGGCTTGAAAAGTTTCAGCAGAGAGATCTGCAGTCATTCTAATATTCTTCCCTTTGTAGGTAATGGCTTTCTTTCATCTGGCTGCTTTCAGAATTCTCTCCTTCAGATTAACTTTAGTGAAGTTAATTATGATATGCCTGGGGGATGTCTTATTGGGGTTGAGTTGTGCTTGGGTTCTGAAGCTGTCTGCTATCTGAACTTCAGAATCTCTAGGCATGTCTAGAAAATTTTCTTTCATACTTTCATGGAGAAGGGCCTCTGTGCCTAGCGAGGCCACTTCATCAGTTTCAGGGATTCCAATGAGTCGGATATTTGCCTTCTTCGAATTATCCCAGAGCTCTCTGAGAATGATCCATTTTTGCTCTCCATTTCTCTTTCTCTTTGAGAGTTTGGGAGCATTCACAGGCTTTGTCTTCAATGTCAGAAATCCTTTCTTCTGCTTGCTCCACTCTGTTATTGAGGGATTACATTGTATTTTTCAGATCTTTGAGGGCTGCAAATTCTTGCTTCAGTGTGTCTAATTCTTTGGTGGTTTTGTCTTTAAATTTGTTAAATTCTTGAGACAACTTTTTAATTTCTCCTCAAATTCCTAATTCCGACTTTTGAATTGCTGCTCGAAGTTCTAATTCTAAATTTTCCTCCCCTTTATTAATCTTGTTTGCAATCCAAATTTTGAATTCGATTTCTGACATCTTGGCCAGTTGTTTATGAATGGGATCTTCAGTTACATCTGCTATATCTTTACTTGGGGTGGTTGATCTATTCTGGTTATTCATGTTACCAGAGTTTTTCTGCTGATTCCTCCCCATGATTGTTTTACTCCCTTTGATGTTTCCCCTGGAGCTTTGTTGAGGACCCGTACAGTGCTGTGGCCTGAGAAACTGGGGCCCTTTTTGGTGTGGTTGGGCTAAGTGGTTCTGTCTTGTTTTCAGCTGGTTTGTGTTCCACCCTAGTGAAACAGTTACTCTGGGTTGAAGTCTGAGCTGTGGACAAATACCAACAATTAAGTCACCCCACCCACCACAGGCAACAGTTGGAAAAGGAAAAACAAATGTTCCTACAACCACATACCCAGGGCACCACCTGAATAGTCCTCAGGCTATTGGCTTAGTTTAAAAGGTCCAAATCAATTGTCTCAGTCACCACCTGTGTCTGGTGGGAGAGTTTAAGAGGTCTCTGGGAACTGGATCACAGGGGTCTGGTGATTACTGTGAAATGGCTTGCTCCAGTGCTGCATGGAGTCAGGACGAGCCACCCAGCAAATAGATCAGTCTGGGAAGGTTGATGCCTCCTTCCCCACCTTGCACCTCTGTCACACCCAGTCACTGATAGCCCTGCAGTTGGCTGACCCAGTTGCCGGTAGTGAACAGATACTCCAGAGGTTTGCACCTGCCTGAATCACAAGGAAATCTGCCAGGCCTCTGCCCTCTACCTCTATCTAGCAGGAGAAGGTGAGGCCTGACAGCCTCGGGCACTTGATGAAAGTTGGGGGGTGTTCGCTCAGGTCCAGCCCCACCCCTGGCTGATGTTACTGACAGAACAGAACAGAACATCTTTGTGGGATTTTGTTTCTGTTCTTGCTAAGTTCCCCTTCAGAAGTGAAGCTGTTTTGAGTTCCAAAGCCCTGTCTTTGCTCCTACAGGTTTGTATTCGGTTACTTGTCATCAGTTCTATCCTGCTGCCTTCCTTTGTCTCTAGGCTGATGATCCCCTGAGGGCCAGGTGCATCTTAAGCTCAGTAATGCAGTCCTCTAGGTCAGCCCTGCCCTGGGAAGTTTCTGGGTCTGCGAGTGTGTTTGTAGTCCCTGTGCTCCACCCAGGTCAGCAACTGCCTCAGGCATATCCTTTACTCACAGGGCCTGTGTTTCCATCCCAGATTTGTTCCCTGAGTAGATGCCGGGCCTCCTCTGGTTGAAAAGGGAGATATGGGATGTGGCTTCAGAATATCCAGGAGTGAGCTCTATTGTTGCTAAAAGACAGCTGCTTCTCTGGGCCTCAGGGCACTGCTGCTGGTGTGGTTCTTTCTCAGCTGACCATTCTCTCCTCGCTCCTGTGCCCCAGAGTCAGGGCTGACCAGCTGCAGTTTAGGCACTGTCCACACCCCTCGAGAAATCACCTAAGAATCTGGACTCCTGGGGGACAGGCCTCCAGACTTCAGACTGAGAGTGAAGGGGAGTCCTGGGAGCTCAGAGTTGCAGGTAGAGAATATATACAGTTTTATACAGTTTTATGCCTGGCAGGAGAATGCTGTGGCACCCTAGTAGGGGAGGTAGGTCCCGTTTTTTAGAGGGTGTCTCCCATGGAGTGTACTTTAAATGAGTGTCTGATAAATGATGACTGAATGGACTTTAAGCTTTAATTAATTGAACAGGGTAATCAGAATGGCTAAATAGCTGGGAGATACTTGCACTACATATAAGTAATAATTTTCTGGGTAGTAATTTTTAGTCCTTTATTGCTAAAGTCTGCATTATAATATCCAAAGTATAATTTTAAAATGTTTAGACAGTTACAGCAATAACTTCATCTAGATATTAGAACTTCATGTTATGTTTACTAAAGTTTCTTTTTTTTATTTTGAAGCAATACCATTATTAAATAAATTTTAAAAACAGTATAACACAAAGCACAGACTTAATTCATTTATTTAATAATCTTCATTGATGTCTATGAATTTTTCTTATATATAAAAATGTTTATTTATTAAATCAGATCTCACAGTTTCAGTTGTTCATATTTTCACATTGTATTGGCATTTCCAATATTTATCTAAATACCTGAATAATGAAATTATAAGTTTATAATGGTTCCTATAAGTATTAGTGAGATTTCTGACCAATATCATTTAGGAGTCCTTATAAAGCTAGCCTCTGATTCAGTAGCAATAACATTGATTACAAAATTAAAGATGAAACTAAGAAAATGTCAGTGGGTCTGGACTTTACAACATTCATTGACATGATTTTGATATTTAAAACTTTTGATAAGACCTAAGGAAGAGTCATGTACAGTAAGAAGTCTGTTGGAATAGAAAGAAAATAAACACATTAATAACATCAAAGTGCAAAAGAAATGTAAAGCTGCATATAAATCTACATTTTTATCATATCTCTGACATTACCTTTCTTGATGATTTGGGGCAAAGCTCATGATTTCAGTTGCCTTATCTATGATTAAGGCAAAGAATCTAAGGCTTCCTCTAGTCCCAGCTTTCTCATTCTAGCATTTTGTCCTGATTTTATTAATCTAACTGTAGTCTCTGGCTTAGAAGTCACTACAATGAAAGGATCCAGGAACAAATAGTGCAATAAAAAAAGTATGTTTTTATTCTTCCCCATACATTCACCTCCAATATTTTGGGATGCAAGAGACAACATACATATATTCATATTTATGTATGTATACACCACACACACACACACGCATACATATTGATGTTGTAACTAAAGAAAACAATCTATTAAATGAAATATGGTCTCTAACTTCATCTTGTTAAAATAACTTCAAAATGACCTGAGAGTCAAACTCTATTCCTGATGGTAGAGGCAACTGCCTCCCATTCTCTTCTCACCCAGATCCATCTCACACCAGGAGGTACCTTGTGGACAGTTGTGTGAAACTTCCTGCACATACTTCCAATCTCCATTCACACCTTTCACGTAGAATCACCCCGTGGGCAGTCATGTTGGGCCTAAGGAGCCCTTTGGGAAGGACAGACATAGAGAAGAAAACTATACAGACTCATTTCTTGACCTTCTTGACATCTTGTCAGAAGTGACATAGTTAGCTGTAACAGGACTAGAGTAAGGGACCTATATGGCATGGAACCCAAGAGAGAGGACTTTCTTTCCTGTGCCTGAAAATGATACTTCACCACACTATCACTTTCTTCTCCTACTCAGCACTCAAGTTACTTATAATTCTCATTTCATTTCCCTACCACATCAATACTTCTGCCCCTTCTATCCTAAATATTCCTTATACAGACCTGACCTCATTTTCGTATTAATGATACTTTCTTGTCTTTTGGCATTCCTAAAGAAGTAAAAAATTTAGGAAAAATTAATTTTTTTAGAGGTAAATATAACCTTTTATGTGTAATAGCTAAGGTATATAGATACTGGAAACACAATATCTTGACTCAATGGAAAAAAAATTCTCTATTTTCAGGGCCCGTGGTAGAATGCCACTTAGAGAAATGAAGTTCTAAAACATTTATAGATTTAGATGGATTGAAAGGAAATGTGTTCATTTAACATTGAAATAATGCTTTTCATAGAATGTGGAGGCCTCCTTTTGTGCATGAGGGGCCACAAAAAGGTTGAGGGGTTTGGGGGTTTTTTTGTAAATGCTAATGATAATGCCAATGATTAAGAAGATTAAAATTTAAGTAACAATGCTCCCATTTGACTTTTGCTCTAGATTCGTGAACTTCACAAAGCAAATATTGTTCCAGTTTAAGAATTTCAGACCCCATTAAATTATAGAAGTAGTAGTTACAGCTGACACCAAACTCTCCACTGTTTAATCCATTTTTTCTATATCTTTTGAAAATGCACATATGATTATGTATTCCCTGCTGAGACCAAATAATTTCTCCTAATTACCTATGAGTTAAAGTTCAGTGTCTTTGAGATGCACATAATCCATTTAAGATTTTGACCTTACTTAACATCTTTTCTGTCCTGGCATTCTCCTTCCCATTGCTTATGAAGTCACCAGGTATTAGGGTGACTTGTTCAAGATCTGGCTAAGACAGCTCTATGGGAACTTTCTGTCTTTGCAGTCGTACTTAAATACTATCTCCTTTGTATTCGCACGACATTTTATAAACACTCTTGTCTTAGCCCTTTCTATAGCTCTAAATACTAATTTTCCTTTGTAAGACGTCTCTATTCCTTTCTTCTTTACATCTATAGAGCCAAATATTAGAGCTAAAATGATTGCTCACTAAATTTTTATTGACACAAGTAATGACACTATTCAACTCTTGAAATGAATCAATAAGAACAGAGAAGGAATGAAATAATCAATAATCGAAATTATTAGCTTAGCACTTATTGGCGATCATAAGCATGACACAAGGTCACAAATTTGTCTGAAGAAAATACACACGTGGATATGTAAATTGAAAACAAGATATTTGAAATCAGAAAAAATTCTAAAATATTAATTATGTGGTCACAATATTCCAAATTAATTTTTGAGATGTTAACTTTGTCTTCTGTTTACTATTTAATTATAACAGCAAATCTATTATGCTGTCAACATGTTTTCTGAGAGAATAAATGGATAGCTATATACAGTCAAAATGGCAGAACTGATCTCTTGTGAAATCCATCTCCAACAACATTAAGAATGCCATACAGAAGTCCATTTAAATATAGAACCAAGACTGCAAATGTAAAGGAGATTCTCAGGGCCAGAAGTCACATGATAAAGAAAGGAAGAGACTGGAATTGCACTTGAGGCACAAGGTAGCAGGCCTGGATTTTGAATATATTATGAATTGTTTTCATTTGTCATATTTTAGTTGGCAATTTGGCATTTGGTTAACTGTGTTCATGTCCAAAATTTTTGCCTTTATAAAAAATTAAATAGAATAAATCACTACTGGTGCATAGCCATCACCGATACCCGAGCAAATATAGGGTGTATTTCTCTCCTTCATTCATATCCTTCAAACTAATAAAGGACTAAGTTATGACTCAGACTTGTGAAACATAATTTATTACATGAGTAAACTTCACAAGTGATTTTGAAAGAAGACAAGAAAGGAGTCATCGTACACATTACTTCAAAATTTGGGAGTGTTCAGATTCAGCTTTCTTTTAACAGGCACATTTTGTGTCTTGAGTGACAAGTATTAGTCATACATGAATGAGACAGCAGGAGAGGGCACTTATTTTGAGGTCTTTCATGTTTCATACCTTTCTAGTCAGCAGAGTAGCTGTCCTCAAAGATCAATACATTTCAAGTTTATTAGATGAAAACAATTCTTACCTAATGTATTCTGCTACAAACATTAGTTTAGTGATCAGTATATTACAAGCCACAAGAAGATTCATTTTTCTTCTAGCAAGTATGTCAAGATTTATTTCTATCAGTCAAGATTTACAAGGGGTTCAAGTGTCAAAAATCTGTTTTGACTTTCCCAGAATTGAAAGAAAAAGATACAGAAATACAGATAAACCTTTACTTTTCATATTTTCTCTGCCTCTCTTTAAACATATCTCACCTCCTTTTTCTGCATTGAATCTTATTTCCTTTTGGTAGTGGTTCTCATTGTGCAAGTTTTCTGTGCAAGAAACTTACCTACAACACTTAACAACTGAAAGATTCAGAACATCTCTTTCATTATTCTCGGACACACGCACTATTCTTACCTAATTGGATGTTTCCATTCAAAATGTGTGATGGCTTTTCAAGTGTTTCTTCTTCTTCTTCTTCTTCTTCTTCTTCTTCTTCTTCTTCTTCTTCTTCTTCTTCTTCTTCTTCTTTTTATTAAATCATAGCTGTGTACATTAATGAAATCATGGGGTGCAATGTGCTGGTTTTATATACAATTTGAAATATTTTCACCATACTGGTTAACATAGCCTTCACGGCATTTTCTTAGTTATTGTGTTAAGACATTTATATTCCATGCTTAGTAAATTTCACATGTATCCTTGTAAGATGCACTGTAAGTCCCACTGATTATCCTCCCTCCCCCATCCTCCCTGCTCCCCTCCCTTCCTCCCTCTTCCATTTCCCCTTCTTCTTGGGCTATAATTAGGTTATAGCTTTCATATGAAAACTATAAATTGGTTTCATAGTAGGGCTGAGCACATTGGATACTTTTTTTTCCATTCTTGAGATATTTTGCTAAGAAGAATATGTTCCAGCTCCATTCATGTAAACATGAAAGAGGTGAAGTCTCCATCTTTCTTTAAGGCTGCATAATATTTCATGGTGTACATATACCACAATTTATTAATTCATTTATGGGCTGGTGGGCACTTGGGCTTCTTTGATGATTTAGCAATTATGAATTGGGCCACAATAAAGATTCTGGTATAAATATCTTTGTTATATTGTGATTTTTGGTCTTCTGGATATATACCTAGCAGAGGAATTGTAGGATCGAATGGCAGGTCTATTTTTAGATCCTGAAGTGTTCTCCAAATGTCTTTCCAAAAGGAACATATTAGTTTGCATTCCCACCAGCAGTATAGAAGTGTTCCCTTTTCTCCACATCCACGCCAACATCTCTGGTCTTGGGATTTTGTAATATGGCTAATCTTACTGGATTTAGATTTTAGTTGTGAAAGCATTATGGCTAAACTGGCTCTGCTTAAGGACAGAGCTCCTTCATCTTGTTCTTTATGGCTGTGTGGGGTCAGCCTACTTTCTCAGCCTGAATCTCCAGCTGTACTTAACCTTTATAAGAACATTATGTCCTATGTCCTTCTACTAACTTTGATTTTGCTTGAGTTATAATTAATTTTTTTTATGTATTCAAGGAATTTAGTTATAAAATGATAGCATGAATGACAATTAAATCAAAGATATTTTTCAGGGATCTGACCCTTCTAACTCATAATTATTTGAGAAATAATTAAGCCCATCCATACCAAAAACAAAGATCAAACTCTATTCTTGTGAGATTTTGCTCATTCTTAGATGGTAGTTTTCCAGACCCATCTGGTTCCATCTCTCCAGATAAACCATGACTTTATGAAATTTGAACATGCATTCCACAGGTAGAGATACTGTATTTGATCAACAGATATTCATGCAGGAACTTCCTGCAAAGGATTTTTGAGTTTAGTTTTATGTGTGGTCACTTTTATTATTACTTATGAATACACACAAATTGTATCCTGGGCATGATTGGATTACCTCTATCCTCTCCAAACCTGAAACTTTGTCTTTACCAATCCCCGCTTCCAACCTTTCTCAGCTAAAATACAAGTAAATGTTTGTAGATTGATATTGAAAGTAAGGATCCATTAACTCCTACGTAAAAGGAAAACTTAGAAAATATATACCAGTAATTAGTCATGATATATCTAGAATCTGATCACAGATAAAATAATAAACAAACAAGAGATAAATAAACACACATCTGAGATTTCAGATCCATGATTTAGTCAATTATTTGTACTCTTACAGAAGGTTTCTCTTTATACTCTGTTTTGAGTTGATACATGAAGTTCTAAAGGAATCCATAAAAATATATTCTTCTAAACTTTTAATATTAATATAAATTGCACAAATTTGAAAACATTCTATTTTCTAAGTGTTATCTCTTCAGTACTAAACACTTTCTATCATATACATATATAAAAACATTTTTTCACACTATATCATTGTAATTAAATCTTCATGTTATATATAAGATCAGTTTCCTTGCTGAGCATAATATGACCTTGTTTTTATATTGTAATGGATCTTCTTTTCAAAGGTTGAATGTTAAACAAACAATTACGTTATTAAGCAGTTTATCTTATTTGATAATTAAATCAGTTGAACTAGCTGGGCTGCAAACATATTCACTATCAATCTGCTTAGTTTAGTTAGAAACAAGTATATTGACCACAGAAGAGTCAAATGGACACTAACATATGACTAAAAAATTCGGCTCTCCTATTTTATGGCCAACAAGGAGATAATAAATATTGAATTAGTAGAAAGAGGTGATCTGGAGGTTCTTACCACCATTTTAGTAACAGCGGTACTAGAATATTAGTTTGCCACTGGTAACAGTACTGAAATGATGTTACATTGATAATAGCATTGATCCCTTGAGACATACCTGTTACACAACCAATTAAATCAATTAAAATGCATTCTAAATTTGAGTTTTATTGATGCATAAATTATATAAAGTAACAAACATCCCCTGTAATTACAAATGGTTTTTTTTTGTTTGTTTGTTTTTTTCTGTTTATGTGGCTTTTTATTTTATTTTATTATTTTTTATTAAATCATAGCTGTGTACATCGATATGATCATGGGGCATCATAAGAAAAAGTACCCAATGTATAAATGATTTTTGACAACTATATATTGTCATGTAGCTATCATCCAAGATATATTACTATTACATTTTCATTATCTCAAGTTCCTTCTTTTTTTCTTAGAGTCAATATTCTTAACTACCAATAAAACACCTTGGCCCCAGGAGACCATTCATCTTCTTTATTTCACTAATTTTGCCTTAGCTGGATTCCATATACCATTTCGTTCAACATGCTTTTTTGAAAGATACATATTGAATGAAACAGTGTTTTTTTCTTTTATTGTTATTAAATTGTCAGGATATACATATGCCAAAATTTATTTATTAGCCTGTTTATGAACTTTGATACCTTTCTGTTTTTGTTTCTGTTTTTTACTATTGTGAATTAAGTTCCTAAGAATGTTTCTAACAAGTTTCTGTGCATACATATATTTCAACTTGGCTTAAGAGTGTATTGGTCATGTGAAGTATTTTTAGAGTGCCTGTATCATATTAAATTCTGCAAAGAAATATCTAAATGTTCTACACTTTCACCAACATTTTAATGACATTCTTTTTCTAATTTTAGCTATGCTAGTAGGCATGCAAATAACTTTTATTTAGTTTAACTTTTCTGATGACTAATGAATTTGAGTATCTTTTCTTGTGCTTATTACATGGAATCTGTAGGTCTTCTCTTGTAAAGTTTACTTTGAATTTTTGCTGCAATAAAATTGTATCCTTTTCTGTCGTCTTCTTCTTGACTGGTCACCATTCTTTATATATTTTGAACTCAAAATTTTGGCATATATATGTATCAGATATATTCTTTATAAGTCTGAAGCTTAACTTTCTACATTCTTAATAACATGTATTGAAGACAACATTTTAAATTTTAATTAGGTCCAATTTATACTTTTTCCTTGGTGCTTTTTCTACCCACCATTAAATTGTAAAGATTTTCTTCTGTAATCTTCTAGACTTTAAATGTTTGGTTTTTATGCATATATTTATGATCTGTTATAATTTATTTGTGTATGGTTAAGATAACAGTCAAGGTGCTTTTTTAAAAAGTACATGCAATTATGACACTATCATTTGTTGGAAAAAGAGCACTTTACCAATTGAATTATCTTGGCCTCTTTGTCACATATTTGGATTTTTTCTACATTGCATTTTTAGAGATTTGCTTCATTTTATTGCTCACTAGTGTATCAAGACATGGTTGTTGTTTATCCTTTCAGTGGTTGATGGGCACTGAAAGTTATTTCAAATTCTTGAGGATTGTAAACAAACCTTCTATAGAAAAAAATGCCCAGCTACTCTTCTTGTAGTGTATATATACACATATGTATGTGTGTGTGTGTATATAAATACATATATATATATATATATATGTATATATATATATATGTAAATGTTACCTTTTTTTTTGCCATTTCAGTGAATATGCTGTGGGATTTCAATACGGTTTCAGTGAAATTACTCTAAGTTCTAAAGATATTGAACATTTTTCATAAGCTTCACCATTCATATTTCTTCCTGATACTATGTGTTCAAATTCACCCAATTTCATTATTTAAATAATATTTTTCTTCTTCTTTCTTTCTTTTTTTGGGGGGGGTGTGAGAAAAAAAGAGGATTCGGTAAAAAAAAAAAAATTATTTAGCAGAATTATTTTCAAATATTTTTTGTCCAGCAGTGGTTGCCTTTTCATTTCTCTAACAGTCTCTGTGAGTAGAAGTTATTTTCTCACAGAAGTTATTTTCAAAAAATGATATAGAGATCAGATTAAAGATGGTGGCTGAGTAACAGCTTCCCTGCAACTGGGCACTGCGAGTCTGGGGAGACAAGACCCCAGGCATCTCTGGCCAGCGGGATCTGCCTATAATCATCCATTTGAGGATACAGGGAGCCAGCAAGGGACTTCTGGACTCCAAGAAAATGACAAAAACAGTGGAAAGCTGGCAAGTGGTTGTGTGTGTTCGATCGACCTAATCACGCCAGCAACCATTAGTACAAGCACCAGTGAGACCGCAAACTGGAAAAGCCATACCTGTGAACTGTTTTGGTGTTACTAGACTTGGCACTCAGTTGAATTGCCTTGGAAAGAGCTTGAGCAGAAGTGTGGAGAAATTTGGGCATTGTCTGGGGCCCCAGACTGAGCCACTGAACTGGGCACAGGAAGCCGTTGTGAAAGAACTGCCCCAGCAAGCTCCACCCTAAGGGTCCCAGAGCAAGGATCGGGCAAGACAAAGTAACCTAGTGACTGCACAGCCTAAAGGGGGGGGGGGGGAATGAGCTGCCTTACAGCCTTAATCCTTAGGGGCAGAGTGAGACAGTTTTGGCACACTGGAGCCTTGGGCTGTTGCCCTGGGTAGAGTGCTGTGATGTCACAGCTCATAGCAACCTCAAACTCCTTGGCTTGGCACCGCCCAGACCTCCATTAGAGCTATGCAGCAACGCCTGACAGGTAACCCACACCCACCAGGCCTCCGCATTCCCTGACCAAGAACTGCGGGAGCCACGTAATACTGCGTCCTCCCACCTGTGTCCTCCCAGACTCCACAATAGTCCATTAATCTGGCCAGGGACTCTGGTAGCTGCATGCCCTCCCTGCCTTTGCGTAGAACCCTTCTCCTGGCCAGAAACTTCTGGAGCCTTGGGTTCTCTGTGCCAAAGTCACTGAGTGCCAGAAACTCCCAGAACCGTGCACATCACTCACAGCCCTGTGCTTGATCTGGGTGTGTCACACACGGGAGCTGCTTCCACAACCAGACCTCTGTAGCTGAAGCATCCCCAGAGTAACTACACAGGGTCACTCCCTACAAATATCCAGCAACAATAGAGTGATCCCACTGGGGTCTAATCTTGGAGAGACACCTCCCCAACTCTGAGGACAGCCAGAGGAAATGGTGAAAAATAATCATGAGGTGAAATCAACAGAAAAACTCTGGCAATATGAATAATCAAAGTAGATCAACTCCCC
This sequence comes from Loris lydekkerianus, assembly GCA_963574355.1. Taxonomy (NCBI): domain Eukaryota; kingdom Metazoa; phylum Chordata; class Mammalia; order Primates; family Lorisidae; genus Loris; species Loris lydekkerianus. The sequence goes on from CAUYPK010022461.1 coordinate 12,142, forward strand.
CAAAAATCAATGGAGCAGAAACACCACAACACCCCATGCGCAAACAAATAGCTGAGATGTCAGAAATTGAATTCAGAATCTGGATAGCAAATAAGATAGAATTAAAATTCCAAAAGTTATCTTAAGAATTCAACAAATTCAAACAGCAAATGACCAAAGATTTTGACACATTGAGACAAGAAGTTGCATCCCTCAAAGATCTGAGAAACACAGTAGAATCCCTCAGTAACAGAACGAAGCAAGCAGAAGAAAGGATTTCTGACATTGAACACAAAGCTTTCAAATGCTCCCAAACCCTCAAAGAAGAATAGAAATGAAGAGTAAAAACAGACCACTCTCTCAGAGAGCTCTGGGATAATTTGAAGAAAACCAATATTCGTCTTATAGGGATCCCGGAAAATGACAAAGTGGCTTCATAAGGCACAGAGCCTCTTCTCCATGAGATTATGAAGGAGAACGTTCCAGACATGCCAAGAGATTCTGAAATTCAGATAGCAGACAGTTTCAGAACTCCAGCACGGCTCAACCCAAATCAGACATCCCCCAGACACATCATAATCAATTTCACTAAACTTAATATGAAAGAGAAAATTCTGAAAGCATAGACAAAAGAAAATCATTACTTAAAAGGAAAAGAATATTAGAATAATTGCAGATCTCTCTGCTGAAACCTTTCAAGCTAGAAGAGGATGGTGATCGACTTTTAATCTCCTAAAACAAAATGAATTTCAACCCAGTATCCTGTACCCAGCTAAACCGAGCTTCATTTATGATGAAGAAATTAAATACTTCAATGGCATTCACATGTTGAAGAAATTTGCCACAACTAAACCAGCTCTCCAGGACATTCTTAGACCTATCTTCCATAAAGACCAGCATAATTCTCCACCACAAAAGTAAACCCATGCAAAACATTTTTGATCAAATTGCAACTTTCACAGTAGCAAAAATTAAAAATGTCCACTGGACTCTTGAAAGGCTTATCATTACTCTCAATTAATGTGAATGGTTTAAATTGTCCTCTAAAGAGGCACAGGTTGGCTGACTAGATACAAAAACTCAAGCCAGATATCTGCTGCATCCAAGAATCGCATCTTACATTAAAAGACAAATATAGACTCAAGGTGAA
>CAUYPK010022465.1:0-106461 GCA_963574355.1 Loris lydekkerianus
ATTTGTTAATCCATTCATGGGTTGATGGGCAATTGGGCTGTTTCCATGTCTTGGCTATTATGAATTGGGCTGCAGTAAACATTCTGGTGCAAATGTCTTTGTTGTAAAATAATTTTTGATCATCTAGGTATATACCTAGTAAAGGAATTGCGGGATTGAACCGTAGGTCTACTTTTAGTTCCTTGAGTGTTCTCCAAACTTCTTTCCAAAAAGGTTGTATTAGCTTGCATTCCCACAAGCAGTGTAGAAGCGTTCCCTTTTCTCCACATCCACACCAACATCTTTAGTTTTGGGATTTTGTGATGTGGGCTAGTCTTAACTGGACTTAGAGGATATCTCCAAGTGGTTTTCATTTGCATTTCTCTGATGAGTACGGATGATGAGCATTTTTTCATGTGTTTGTGGGCCATACGCCTTCTTCATTAGAGAAGTTTCTGTTCAAGTCTTTTGCCCACATAGAAATGGGGTTATTTATTTATTCTTTTGATTTCTTGATTCTCCCAGCCATGAGCATGATATATTTTTCCATTTGTTAACATCTTCTATTTCTTTTCTCAGAGTTTCATAGTTCTCTTTATAGAGATTCTTCATGTCCTTTGTTACATAAATTGCCAGATATTTCATCTTCTCTGGCACTATTGTAAAATGAATAGAGTCCTTGACTATTTTTTCAGCGTGGCTGTTGTTGGCATACATAAAAGCTACTGACTTGTAAGTATTGATTTTGTATCCTAGAGACACTGCTGTATTCCTTGATCACTTCTTAAGAGTTTTGAAGTTGACTCCCTGGGATTTTCCAGGTATAGGATCATATCATCAGCAAAGAGTGAGAGTTTGATCTCCTCTGACCCTATTTGGATACACTTGATCACCTTCTCTTGCCTGATTGCGATGGCTAAGACTTCCATTACTATGTTGAATAGCAGTGGAGACAGTGGGCATCCTTGACTCGTTCCTGATCTGAGTGGAAATGTTTTCAACTTTATACCATTCAATATGATACTGGCTGTGAGTTTGCTGTAGATGGCCTCTATCAGTTTAAGAAACGTCCCTTCTGTGCCTATTTTCTTAAGTGTTCTGATCATGAAAGGATGCTGGATGTTATCAAAGGCTTTTTCTGAGTTAACTGAGAGAATAATGTGGTCTTTGTTTTTTATTTTATTGATGTGATGTGTTATATTTACAGATTTTAGTATGTTGAACTAACCCTGTCATCCTGGAATAAAACCAACTTGATTATGGCGTATAATTTTTTTGATGTGTTATTGAATTCTGTTTGCTTAGATCTTACTGAATATTTTTGCATCAATATTCATTAATGATATTGATCTATAATTTTCTTTCTTTGTTGGATCCTTTCCTGGTTTGGGCAACAGGGTGATATTTCTTCATAGAATGTGTTGGGAAGTATTCCTTCTTTTTCTATGCTTTGGAAAAGATTGTGTAATATAGGTAGTAGTTCCTCTTGAAAGGTTTGATAGAATTCTGACGTGAAGCCGTCTGGTCCCAGACATTTCTTTTTTGGGAGATTTCATATTGTTGATGCTATTTCAGTGATTGATACAGGTCTAGTCAAGATTTCTAATTCTTTCTGGTTGAGTATAGGAAGGTGCATGCTTCCAGGTATTGGTCCATTTCCTTCAGATTTTCATATTTCTGGGAATAGAGATTTTTGTAGTAATCATTGAGGATTTTTTGAATTTCTGAAATGTCTGTTGTAATTTCTCTTTTATCGTTTCTGACAGACGATATTAGAGATTTTACTTTACTGTTTCTGGTTAGGTTGGCCAAAGGTTTATCAATTTTGTTAATCTTTTCAAAAAACCAACTTTTTGTTTTGTTGATCTTCTGAATGATTCTTTTGTTTTCAATTTCATGTAATTCTACCCAAATTTTGGTTATTTTCTTTTCTTCTGTTGGGTTTGGGGTTGGAATGTCCTTCCTTTTCTAGTTTCTTGAGATGATTCATTAAGTTGCTGGCTTCCTCTCTTTCCATTTTCTTTTCTTTCTTTTTTTTTTTTTTTGAAGTTTTTGGCCAGGGCTGGGTTTGAGCATGCCACCTCTGGAATATGGGGCTAGCACCCTACTCCTTTGAGCCACAGGCACTGCCCTACTTTCTGTTTTCTTAACGAAGGCTTCCAATGCTATACTCTTAGGACTGCCTTTGCAGTATCCCACAGGTTTTGGTAATTTATGTCTTCATTATCATTTTGTTCCAAAAATTTGATTTCCTTCTTAATCTCATCTTTGACCCAGCTATCATTCAGCCTAAGATTATTTAGTTTCCATGAGTTATTTTGAGTATGAGGATTCCTGTTGCTGTTGAGTTCAACTTTTATTCCATGGTGGTCCGAGAAGATACAAGGAATAATTTCCATACTTTTAAATTTGCTGAGGTTAGACTTGTGTCCTAGGATATGATCTATTTTAGAGGATGACCCATGGGCTGATGAGAAGAATGTATATTGAGTTTTATTAGGGTGAAATGTTCTGTAGAGGTGTGTAAAGTCCATTTGTTCTAGGGTCAGGTTTAAGTCTAATATTTCCTTGTTTAGTTTTTTCTTGGAGGTTCTATCCAAAATGTCAAAGTGGTGTTAAAATCTCCAACTTTATAGTACAGGAAGATATCAAGTTGTTCATAAGCATTAGGCTCTGCTTTATGAATTGAGGAGCATTCTGGTAGGGTACATGAATGTTAATTGTCGAAATCTCTTCATGTTGAGTATTTCCCTTGACAAATAGGTAGTGACCTTATCTTTCTTAATCTTAGTTGGTTTAAAGCCAATTGTATCTGCTACTAAAATTGCAACCCCTGCTTTTTTCTGGTTTCCATTTGCCTGTATTATACAAGTCCATTCCTTCACCCTGAGTCTATTTTTATCCTTTAAGGTAAGGTGAGATTCTTGTATACAGCAAATTTCCAGTCTGAGTTTATGTATCGAGTCAGCCAGCCTGTGCCTCTTTAGAGGACAATTTAAACCATTCACATTAATTGAGAGAATTGATAAGCCTAGTTATATTTTGGGTGTCATGATATTCAGAAGTCCAGTGGACATTTTTAATCCTTTTACCACTGTGGAAGTTGGTTTTTTTCAAAAATTTCTGGGTGAGTTTACTTTGGAAATAGAGCATTAGGCTGGTTGTTGTGGAGGATGAGTCTGAGAATATCCTGGAGAGCTGGTTTAGTTATGACAAATTTCTTCAACATGTCTATGTCATTAAAGTATTTGATTCCTACATCACAAATGAAACTAAGTGTAGCTGGATACAGGATCCTGGGCTGGAAATTATTTTGTTTTAGGAGACTGAAGGTCGACGACCATTTTCTTCTGGCTTGAAACATTTTAGCTGAGACATCTGCAGTCATCCCGATACTTCTCCCTTTGTAAGTGATGCTTTTCTTACGTCTGGCTGCTTGCAGAATTTTCTCCTTTGTCTTAACTTGGGCAAAGTTAATCACAATGGATCTAGGAGATGCTGTATTTGGATTGAGTCTTGCTGTGGTTCTGAAACTGATAAGACAGATTTTTAAGCACAAAATGTGACCAACTTCTCTGAATCTTTCGTTAAATCTTTTACTTTATTTTAAATTGACATGTTGTAATTCTACATATTTTCGGGTACAGACTGAAATGTTGATACATGTATACAATGTAGTGTAATGATCATATAAAGTAATTAGCACATCCACATCTCAAACAGTTATCATTTCTTTGTGTTGGAAAGATTCAAAATTCTCTCTTCAAGCTATTTGAAAATACACAATAAATTGTTATCTATCCTCATCCTGAAGTGCTGTGGAATACTACAACTTCTTTTTCCTCTCAAGTCGTAATTTTGTGTTCATTAACCAGTGTCTCCTCATTCTTGTCTCTCCCCCTATTATTCTACTCTCTGCTTCTGTAATCTCAACAGTTTTAGCTCCGACGTAAGTGAGAACACGTGGTATTTGTCTTTCTGTGCTAGACTTAGTTCACTTAATGTAATGTTCTCCAGGCTCATAGGTGTAATGAGGGTGAGAGGATTTCATTTTTTATGGCTGAATAGCATTCCACAGTGCATATATACACCACACCGTCTTTATTCATTCACCTGTTGATAGACACTTAGGTTGATTTCCTATTGCACCACAATAAACGTGGGGGGCAAATATCCTTTTCATGTACTGATTTTCTTTCCTTTGGATGTATAGTCAGTAGTGGGATTGCTGGATCATATGGTGGTTTTATTTTTACTGCTTTGAGGAGCCTTCATAGCATTTTTCATAATGGCTATACTAATTTACATTCCCAACCACAGTGTGTAAGTTTCCCTTTTTTTCCATATCCTCACCAACACTTGTTATCCTTTGTCTTTTTGATAACTGCCATTCTAACTGGGGTGAGCTGATATATCTTACAGTTTTGATTTGCATTTTCCTGAAGAATCAGTGTTGAATATTTCTTCATATACTTGTTGGACATTTGTATATCTTCTTTTGAGAAACGTTTCTTCAGATCCTTTGCTCATTTTTTAATAGTTTTATGGGGTTATTTTTCTGTTGTTTGAGTTCCTTATATATTCTAGGTATTAATCCCTTATCTCTTGAAAGGTGGTGCGGCAGGAGTTGTATCTCGAATAACTGGTTCTGTGGGGAAAGGTTTGGCAGCAATTACAATGGACAAGGAATATCAGCAAAAAAGAAGAGAAGAATTGAGTCGACAGCCCAAAGATTTTGGAGACAGCCTGGCCAGAGGAGGAAAGGGCTTGCTGCGAGTGAGTCTCCTGCTGAATCTTTAAGAAATCCTTAACTTTTAAACGCACTTTAAGATAAGTACTCTAACTTGTCTGAAGTTTAGAATGTTATTTATGAGACTAGGTTAGTCAGAGTAGCGATAATGATTAATTGTGGGCTTTCTGGTTTTCTTTTTGTTCTCCTTCCCTCTCGTTACCACTTGATCTTTCCACTACATCTGTATACTTGGTTTGGAGTTGGGCTACAGTAAAATTATAATGATGGCAGTTTAGCACTAGTGTGGAGGATGAGGACATGAGGAGCAGGGATGTGTAGTAATGACAGTAACTAGAGGGATGATGAGCTCTCAGAACACTTCTGTGGAAGGGACATGTGAGAGTTAACTGCTGATAAACCAGGAACTGCCTTTTATTACTTTTTGGTACTTTTGAAATTATGTATGAATCCTGTTTAATTATATAGGTAATGTATGATATTCTCCTTATTATTGTGAAAAATTATAAGTTCTCCTTTTAGTAAGTAAAATATAAGGCTGGAGTACTCTTTACTCAGCCCTCCTCTCTTTCCAGAGCTGTGTCATCTTTCGATTTAGTGTATATCCTTCAGTTCTCCTTATATGTGTTTTAGAATATGCAGGTAGTTTTAGTTACTACTGTTACTTGACACTTAAGAATGTATTAATGGATTTATGTTTTATATTGGGCATCTGTAACTGCTGTGTGTGACAGTGATTTATAATGTATACTGTATTCTCTGAAGTGCTTTATTTGCTGTCCTTGTGAGTTCCATTTATTTTAAATTTTCTACATTTTCACTAAGTTATCTCATTAAAATTTATAATTTTGTTTTAGAGCTATTAGATTCAATTTATTAATTTTGCTGATGTGGAAACGGAGGCTTATAGAGATTGTATCAACTGCTGATGATCCCATACATAGATGATTGGTACCAAGGCCAGATTTAAAATATTTTCACCTATTTTACTCATTTCTGTTATAAAATTTTCAATTTTGCTCCTGCACAGTGCTTTCATTTAAAATTTTCTATGATATAGTATTTATAAAATTATAGTGCTTTCTTATATGTATATGTTATTAAGTCCTCAATTTTTTTTTTTTTTAGTTATTTCTGGTATGCCTGTAGAGACCTCTAGTGGTTGGTTTAAAATTAAGCAGCATCCATTCAGTGGAGACTTTATGATTGATTTATCTTTCAGGGAGTTGTTGGTGGAGTGACTGGAATAATAACAAAACCTGTGGAAGGTAGGTTGAGAATATTTCCTTCTTTTACACAGTCAGAAGAGTCGAAGCATAGTAAACCATAGATGTTACTGCTACTGGACATTTGAGAGAATTACTGGCTGAATTTTCTATTCATAGTCTTAAATTATTTAATGAATACATTTTCCTTAGAAAGCAGAGAGGCTAAATAATAGACTAATTCAGATTTTGAATGCCATTTTAAGCAGGGCCATTGATAAGCTGTAATAGATTTCTTTGGACCCTCAATAGCAATTAATTCACTTTTTTGTTTGTTTTGTCCCATTAAAAAAGTACATTGCTTGTTCAGTATAATTCCTATCAAGATCCTAGTTGGTATCTTTGCAGAAATTGACAAGATGAATTTAAATTTTATATGGAAATTCAAGGGACCCCAAATAGCTGAAACAATCTTGAAAAAGAACTAAGTGGAAGACTTACACTTTCCAATTTTAAAACTTACTATAACCTTATAGTAACTAAGTGTGGTACTGGCACACGGATGGACATAAATCAGTGGAATATAATTAAGGATCTTTAAATGAACCCCTTATAATTTTAGTTAAGTGATCTATGACAAGGGTGTCAAGATAATTTAATAAGTAAGGAATAGTTTTTAACAGATAATGCTGTGACAACTTGTTATTCATGTACGAAATAAAGAAATTAGACCCCTACTTGCACCATATATAAAAGTGAATTCAGAATTGATTAAATACCTAAATATAAGAGGAAAATGATACAACTAAGAAGAAAACATAGGAGTAAATCCTCATGACTTGTGTTAGGCAAAGCCTTCCTAGATAGGACATCAAAAGCACAAGTGACAGGTAAAAATTTAAAACTTTTATGCTTCAAAGGACACCATCAAGAAAAGGAATAGACCACAGAATGGGAGATAAATTTTGCAAATCATACATCTGATAAGAAAAGACATACCTAGAATATATAAAGAACTCTTACAACTCAGTAATAAAAATACAAATGACCCCCCCTTAAAATGGACAAAGGATATGAACATGCATTTCTCTAAAGAAAATATACAAGTGGCCAATAAGCACATGAAAGGCCTCAACATTAGTCGGCATCAGGGAAATGCAAGTCAAAACGAGAATGGAATACCACTTCAAACCTACTAGAATGGCTATAATCAGGTGTCAAAGAGGACATGACGAAAGTGGAACCCTCATATACTGCTGGGGAGAATGTAAAGTGTACAGCCATTTTTGAGGAAAACAGTCTGGTAGTGCCTCAAAAGGTTAAATGTAGAGTTGCCCTGTGACCCATCAATTCTAGCTGCATACCTGTACCCAAAAGAATGAAAACAGGTGTTTAAACAAAAATGTGTATGTGAATGTTCATAGCAGCCATATTCAAAATAGCCGAAATATGGAAACAACCCAAATGTCCATCACCTGATGCATTAATAAACAAAAGGTGATATATGCATACACTGGAATATTGTTCAGCCATAAAAAGGAATTAAATATTGGTACATGCTATGGAATGGAGGAACCTTGAAAATATAATGCTAAGTGAAAAAACAAAGAGTCCCAATAGACCACATATTATTATATGATTCCATTTGTGTGGAATGTCCAGAATAGGCAAATCCGTAGTGATAGAAAGTGTCTCTAGGTTGGTTGTCTAGATACGGGATCGGGTGTCAGCAGGGGAAGTAAATTGGGTGGGATTGTATGGGCAGGGGTTGGGAGAAATGGGGAATGATTCTAAATATATATAGGGTTTCTTTTTGAGATGATTCAAATTTCCTAAAATTGATTGTGGTGATGGTTGTACAGGTGAATATACTAAAAAGCATTTAATTTGTACACCTTGCTGGGTAAATTTTATGGTACATGAGCTATATTTCAATATGTTTCAGATGTTAATTTTTTTAAAAAGTACACTGCTTGAAAAATCTTCTAATGGTTAGCCTAGAAAAAGAGAATGCTTTCTGGTCAGTCTTTAGACTATCCAGTTACAAGTACTGATGAAACTCCTATTAGTAGTTTTCAAACTTAATCCTGTCTTAGCATGACTTGGGGTTCTTATTAAAACACAGATCACAACAGTCATTCAATGTTGTCCTTATAGCCAGAGTTTGGGATTCAGCAGTTCTGGTGCATGTCTAAGTGCATTTCTGACACACTTTGAGCACAACGATTTTATCATGATAGGATTAAATTTAAGTTCTTTAGAAAGCCAAATTTTTGATGCTTCCTAGGTAAAACAGTTCAGTATTTGACCAGGGCTGGGTTTGAACCCTCCACTGGGGTCGGCACCCTACTCACTGAACCACAGGCGTCACCTGTTGATTCAGGTTTTTGATGAGTTCAAACTTAAAATATGTTTACATATTCATTGTCCTTGGTTTTCTGAAGGTGCCAAAAAGGAGGGAGCCGCTGGATTCTTTAAAGGGATTGGAAAAGGACTTGTGGGTGCTGTGGCTCGTCCAACTGGTGGAATCATAGATATGGCCAGCAGTACCTTCCAAGGCATTCAGAGGTAATTGGATACATACTGTGTGCAATGTCTGTGTCTATGGGCTAATTGTTGCTAGGAGTGCATAAATTGTTTAGAAACTTTGCCTGCTCATAAAGTCTAATTGAAAGCTATAGCTTCAGAAGGTAAAGTGCCACCAGAAATGAGTAAGAAAAGACTTTTTTTGTGGCTTAATTTCTCTTCTTTCAACAAATGTTTGTTGGTGTCTACCATATGCCAGGCACCGTACAAGAATACATGAGCTAGTGTTTGTTTTTCTTATTTTGGTATTTTGTTTTCTTTTAGGAAAGGGTGGGAGTCTTGGAGTCAGATTCTCACACATTTTCTTACATTTAAACTGATGCCTTATTTAGGGTAGCAGAATCAACTGAAGAGGTGTCTAGCCTGCGACCCCCTCGCCTGATCCGTGAAGATGGCATCATTCGTCCATATGACAGACAGGAGTCAGAGGGCTATGACTTGTTTGAGGTAAATTGTTTTTCATGGTCAGGAATGAAGTTGAATTTTAAAAATTACTAGGTCCAGGATTTCATAAGTAGCTCTTAAGTTCCTGATTCATGAACTTCTTTCAAGGATTACACATGATTTATAGAATAGAATCTGATTATTTATTCGTGTTTTATTTTAGCATAACATGTTCAATAGAAATAAGTGTGAATATTTTTCCTGCATAGGAGCAAAGCCCTTTTTGTGCAGAATAGATAGTTATTAAAGAAGTCATAGGCTATATCACTGTTTCTGTGATAGCTCATTTAGTTTACATAGTTAATTTTGGCTTCCTGCCTTGTAGCTAATTATTAAAATTTCACTGCTTCCATTTTTTTCCAACTAAATTAATTTATTTGCCCTAATTTGTAAATCTACATTTATTTTGGTGAACAGAACTGAAAGACAGAAGAGATGATAAGCAATTATAATCTGGTTAAACCTTTTAAAAAGTAAAGCTTTTTTAGCTTTTATTTTAGTTTTAACTTTATTATATTGAGGTACATATATATATATGCAAATTGCTACTCTCCCATGACTGGCTTTCCCCCCAAGGAAATTTATTAATATTTTTCTACCTGAACTTTAAAATAAAGTAACTCTTATTGTTCATAGCCTTTGGTTTTTATCGTATATGACTACAGTTTATCTTTTTGCATGCTTCTAACTTTATTTTCTTTGTTTTTCTGCCTACACAGCAAGAACTGGAAATACAGGAGTAAATGTTTCCTATACTACTACTTCTTGATTTCATCCTTAAAAATCAAAACAAACTGTGGTATTAATTGACTTGTGTGTCAATGAGACTCAATTTTAATGAAATTTTCTTTACAACGCTCACTTCCATCTGAGCTTTTTATAGGGTCTTGATGACAAATAAAAATGGTGGCTTCCTAGTCATACTGTACCAGGAATAAGATGAGTATAAAAGATTAAAGGATGTAGGAAATCAGTTTTCTCCTTTATTTAGTGGGTGAAAGACTTAATATTGAGTTCAGAAACATATTTTTACTATCATTTTTGCACATTTTATCTTTTCCTGTGTTACTCATATGCATTTCTGGTTAAGATGAAGAACAGAACGGTTATTATGCCTAGTCTAATGAATGTGTTCTTTATGTTTATGAGTCCCAGTGATGGAATTACATAGCTTTCTGTTTCACAGATCACTTTAAATATGTCCAAACTATGAAACCGTTAACTTAGGCATATGTTTTAATAATTGAAGTGTCAGTTGCTCAAATAGTACAAATAGCACATGAATTTGGAGTATACGTCTTCAGTCTCTCTTTTCTTTAACCCGTTGGTAATTTTGCAATTACATTATATTCATTCTAAGCATTTATGCTTTTGAAAAATTGAATCTCCTTACTGGTTATTGTTATTTCATAATTATTAGTTTTAATTAATGTAAATAGAAGTTGGGTATGTAATTAAGCAATTTGAATATATAGATGTCTTTATTTTTGTAAACTAAACCTTTTTGCTTTTAAATCCTTAAAGAAGAAATCCTTAGAGGACATTCGTTATCTTAATGAGAATAAAAATAATTATTATCTTAAAATTAGTGCCCAATAGTTAATTCTCAAAGTTAGTTATGTTTTCCTTACTTTTCTAAAATAAATAATGAAAATGTTAAATTTAGCATTGTCTTAGCCAGTTAACTTTCATGCTTCTCCCAAAAATTGAAACCAAAGTCTAAGCTTAAGATAATGTTGTATAGTTGAAGAAAATGAAACTGTTAAAATACAACTATACAGTTGCATTATATAATTTGAAAACCATAGTTATCAAAATAATAAATTGAGTTGTTCATACTTAAAACGAGCACTTCAAAGAAGAAAGAGTAACATCCAAAGACTAGCCTATGCTAGACATATAAAATAAATATGTCCTTAAGGGACCCAGTGTAACAAAATGTGTAAATATTAAGAGGAACTGATGAACTTTTCTTGTGCCTATATAATCTGTGGTTGGCAAAAATGTCATTGCATGGATAGTTTTCTATGGGAATCGAGAACAATAATATAAGATGTTGTCTTAAGTCATCACTAGTAAGTACTCTTTCCCAGATTCTTAGGTTGAAGTAATATTTTTAAAATTTTCCTGTGTATATTGCGGTTTTAATGAGACTTAATTTTGGGCACTCCAATGACTTATTAAGATTTTTTATGTACTTTTTGTTAAGCTATTCATGCTATTAACCTTTTACTTATGATTTCTTTCTTTCTTTTTTTTTTACTACTGTGTCAAAAAGCACAAAACATCAAGAAAATTTTTATTACTTTAGCAACATATAGTCATATTGTCTGATTTATTAGTTTTTGGTAAGATACCAGACCACTTTTTAAACTTCATAATGTATAGGACTTGGTAGTTTTTTCCATGGGCAGCAAGCGTAGACATGGATAATTAAGAAATTAGGCTATTTCATCTTTTGCCCATCTTGCTGTGATCAGTTAATTGAGTAAGAAGTATTTAAGGGGTGTCCAACACTTTTCCTTCTCTGCTTCAAAGTAGAAGAATTACGGGTTGCCTTGGGCCATATGTTAAACACACAGATAATGAACAAAAGCTGATGATCAAACAAAGAGGTCTGTGCATACCTTTCTTGATACCTTATACTATAGATAAGCAAAACAGCCCTCCAATAATCAGGGGTGGCCCTTGGGCCACTGGTTGGACACGCCTTAGACTGTGCTGGATATACAAAAGTAATAAACCTTTTACCCTTAAATGTCTAAGCATAACAAAATGTATAAATAGGAAAGAGCACTAACATGTATAATTATGTCCTCCTCACCCTTAATGTAGTATGAGCATATTCTAAGCAGTTTATTTGGGGGATCTTTGGATCTTCCTTTTCTTTTCCCTCTGCATATTTCACTGTATTCTTTAATACTCAGCTTTGAGAGTTACTAAATTATACACTAGTTTTTAGGATATACTCTTCTATTTATCCTTTGTTCTCCATACATATGTTCTCTCTCTATATATAGCCAGTATTTTATTTAAGATTCATTTTGGTTCACATACTTGTAATCATATGGTAATTATTAATAAAATGGTTCCTTTTTATTTTTAGTTAAATTTTTCTATGTTCTTAAGAAATGCTTCATTGACATTTTTAATTCTTGCTTTCCCATCTGTTGAGGTTATGTTGTGTTTTTGGTGATTCTTAATTCTTGACATTAAAATTGTTTCTGCTATTTTACTAACAGTAATAATACTGTGGTAAGCATCATTACATGTTTTGCTTTTTTGTATCTTATATTTATTTCTTTAGAATTTATTTGAAAACATTGAATTGCTGGGTAAAAGGCTTTTACAGAGTATTATCGAATCCCTTAATTTGCATTTTATCAAGTAATCTGGTTGTCTGTTGCTGTCAGTGACAGAATATCTTTATCTGAATCTTGGGATGTAGTGGAGTTTTGGTAGTGCTGAAAGCAAGGTTCTCTAAAATGTATTATGGTGGGTGCCTATAGCTCAGTGGTTAGGGCGCTGGCCACATGCTCTGAGGCTGGTAGGTTTGAACCTGGCTTGGACCAGCTAAACAAACAAACAAAAAAATAGCCAGGCATTGTAGTGGGTGCCTGTAGTTCCAGCTACTAGAGAGGCTGAGGCAAGAGAATTTCCTAAGCCCAAGAGTTTGAGGTTGCTGTGCACTGAGATGCCATGACATTCTACCAAGGGTGACAAAGTAAGACCCTGTCTCAATTAAAAATAAATAAATAAATGAATGAATGAATGAATAAAATGTATTATGGTGGTAAATGTACTTTACAAACTCTCAATGTCTTGAAGCACAATAATAGCCTGACAACTAATGAAAATGTATGCAAGGTAGAAAGTGGGTAGTACTTCTGGTACTTGCATCTTAAATCTAAATATTTTAACATATTTAAATTTCAGCCTAAAGAATGAACTAAATTATTATGTTAATTTCTCATTTTCTCTTTAAAGAAATGGAGACATAAATGTTAAAAGATTTTAGGTATTTCACACAGGTGAACTGTGAACCAAGTAACTATTGCTATGAAATCTGCAGTCCTCTCTTCTTTAGAGACTCATTCTAAGGAGATCCCACTTCTTTGTGGATTCCTCTTCCTTGTTCATGGCTTTTAGTAATTGTCACAGGATGACTGGGAACCAAGCATCTTCTAAAATTGTACATTAAAGCATTGAAACAATAACATCAAGTGTACTTTCTCTGCGTGTGATCATGCTGATTATCCTTTTAATATAATATTGCCTTGGTTATAAAATGTTAAAGTCTTAATGTATTTGGTATGTTTATGTTCTGTATTTTCATATCTATTGTCTGATTATCAATCATGCACTATAGATAATGTTAATACTATTTCATAATATTCATTATAAAAACTCTTGTTGGTTTTAAATGGTATTGACTTAATTCAAGTCACAATAGTTTTGAGATAGTTGAAAAAGAAAATAAATGTATTTTAATGGGCTGCTATTTATATTTGAATTATTTTATGCTTTGTCTTTAAAAATAAATTGTACCAGCTATTTTGAAATCTTAGAAATTCTTTATGTCCACATAAGGAATATATTCTCATTATATTTTCCTTTCTATGAAAAATATAATTTGATATGGAAATAAACTTCTGAATGCATGATTCATCCATAAGACCAAATGGTCAGAACATTAAACATTAGTTATCTTGGAATTTTATTCTATGTATAATATCTATTTCTCTGTAAATCAGTGGTTCTTAATCTTTGAGAGGGATCACAGACTCCTTTAAAACAATCTGGTGAAAAGTGTGAACTGTCCTTTGAAAAAAGTTGGAGAACCACATTTTCAAAATTTTATATTCTAGGTTAGGTGGTGCATAGACCTACCGTGGATCCCTCTTTGAGAACTCCTTGAATGTTAACGTGGTAGTTTTATATTAGCATGTGTTTGTTATTTAATTAAAATATGTGATTATTTCTGGTAGATATTTTAAAATTTCTAAGTTACTATAGAACAAAATGAATTTTACGAGAAGATAACTTGGTAAGCATTTAAGCCTCCTTTTTCTTTTAATGCAACTATGGAAGTTAGTTTATAAACATGCTATGAATGTTTTTCTAGTTTCGTGTGCCAGTGTGCCTTGGTTTCTAATAAACTTTTTCCCAACTTTTTCACAATTGGCTAATATATGGCATTGTAAATACTTTTTGAATGCACATAATTTCCAAATCTCCAGTCTTGTTTCCCTTTCAGAATCATGTCAAAAAGTTGGAAGGAGAGACTTACCGATACCACTGTGCTGTTCCTGGAGGCAAGAAGACAATCCTTATGGTTACTAATAGGTATTAACTTGAAGTGACTTTTTTTCAAATGTGACACAGTTGTGTAGATCATAAGAATTTTGAAGGCTAAAATGGCAGAGGATTTAGAGAACTATCCTTCAGTGGCAAAATGTTCATTTTCATAGAATCACAAGAATACAGATCTAAATATGTCCTTTGAGATCATGTATCCCAAGTCCTTCATGTTAGAGATACTGAAACTGAGATTCAATATGGTTTAGGAGCTTATCCAATTATATCACTTCTGAGAGACAAGTACAGTTTGGACTTGCAGTAGTGATGCCATTATATATGAGATCAAATTCAGTTATAGGGGTTAATTCATGATTCGTTTTTTTCTTTCTTTTATTTGAGGTGATTAGCATACCCCTTTTAAAGGATAGCATTATTTCCGTGTGTAAGTATTTTGGAAATGGTAGATAATTTTTCCAAATAAAAGAACTTGGACTAAACCACCAAGCTTATTTTCCTGGGATTTGCCCTAGATAACAAGGGTATATATAACATTTTATATCCCAAATGATAATTATAGATTAATAATTTTCAGAACTTTATAAATGATGTGCTTTGTAGGATTAAGACAAATTACTATTTATAATAGGCAAAATCTACATAGATTTGTCACTAGTGTGTTTTTAAATGTATAGTATTTGGATGAGAAGGAAAGAAAGGAAAGCTGAATAAGAGGATTCAGACTTTTAAACCTATGAGTTTGTTCAAAGAAAAGGTTAATCAGTCATATAAGAGAGGGTTATCCTATTACCTGATTTGCCCTTTGGTTAAGAGGCAGATATAGCCACAAAATGATCTAATAGGCAGATTTTATAAATTTGACAAATAATTACTTTTTTATGCCCTTAATTATATATTGTCTCCATTAGATTAAACCAAAAAATGATGTTTATTATATATTACATTTAGCTGAGAGTAGAAATGTATTAATTCATTTTCAAATACCTTATGTATAATTGAAATAATTAGGCAGTAGGAATCAAGTGTTTTGTAATACTTATTAGTATTTATTTGATTTCATGGCATTCTGTGGGAATATTACTATATACATTATGCATCTGGTTTTCCTTCAAGTAAATCGAGAAAGCTTAATAATTTTAAGTCTAGTCACTGATGGAGTTTTTTGGAGACGATTAGTAAAATAATATTCCTGACCAGTATAAGACTTAGTCTTCTTGCTAGCATAGGTAAACTCTAACAATTTTTTTTTTTTATGTGTGAGGTAATTATTATGCTAATCCACTTGGCCTTCAATGAACTGTTACATAAAAAGAGTAACATTTCTGGGGTGGCACCTCTGGCTCAAAGGAATAGGGCGCCGGCCCCATATGCCAGAGTTGGCGGGGTTCAAATCCAGCCCAGGCCAAAAAAAAAAAAAAAAAAGAGTAACATTTTTTCCAAACTCAGGGATTTTGTTTGTTTGTTTGTTTGGTTGGTTTTGTTGTTCTGAGACAAGGCCTTGCTCTGTTGGCCAGGCTGGAGTGCAGTGGTGTGATCATAGCTCACTACAGATTTAAACTCCTGGGCTTAAGTGATCCTCCTGCCTCAGCCTCAGGAGAGCTGGGACTATAGACATAAGCCCCCATACTCAGCTAATTTTTGCTTTTACTTTTTGTAGAGACAGAGTCAGAGTCTCATTGTGTTGCTCAGACACGTCTTGAACACTTAACCCCAAGCAGTCCTCCCACCCCAGCCTCCCAAAGTGTTGGGAATATAGGTGTGAGCCGCTACGTCCAGCCTAAATTCAGTATTCTTAAAAATAACCTTTTTCTTGCTTAAGCTATGCTTATTCATTGTGGATAATGTAGATAAGGGGTCAGCAAACTTTCTTTAAAGGGCCAGACAGTAACTATTTAGAGTTCAAGGGCCATGCTATATTTTTGAACCTTTTACTCTGTCCTCGTAGTGGGAAAACAGCTATGAACAACACGTAAAAGAATGGTCATGGTTGTGTCCAGTTATGTGTTATTTATTAAAACAGCCCTTGACCTATATTTGGCTCAAAGTCCATAATTTGCCTATCTTAATATAGATAATTCAAAAGATGAAGTTAAGTAATTATACATTCTCGCGTCTACCATTTTTCCCAACGTAATTATTAATAGTTATCCCTTTTCATTCTTAAAAATGTCCTGGTTAGAACAACAAATCATATTACCCCTGAAAACATCTTTTACCAGCAGTCTCATCATCCAGACACAGATCTCTTAGCTGGCATATCATATTTCTGCAATATATATTTAACATATTTTATAAAAACTATCTGGAAAAAATTATACATTTTAATAATGGTAAGTTTTTCACATAACAATATACTGTATTATTCTTCCCAAACCATTAAATATGTTTTACTACATTTTTAGTGACTGCATAATATTGCTTTTGTGAATATAAATTATTCAAATACTCCTTTACTATTTGACATTCAGTTTTCCTTTTCTCAGTATTTTATTTTTTTTATATTTGCAATTCTTTTTTCTGTTCTTTTCTCAGAAAAAATTATTAAGAATGGGACTTATAATTTAAAAGTTGTGAATATTTTTGAGGTTCTTTCAGTATATTGCTACGTTGTTTTTCAGAAAGGTTATATCACTTTTTTACATACCACTTACAATATATGAAAGTGTGCTTTCTTTTGTGTTTTATTAAGATTTGGTATTATCATTTAAATTTTTATGTTTGCTATCTTAATGAGTGGAAAATTATTTTTTGTTTTAATTAGCATTTCTTTGATTACCAATGAGTATGAAAATTTTTAATATATCAATATCCACTTATGCTTTTTATTCTGTGAGTTACTTGTTCACATCCTTTACTCATTTTTTATTGATATGTTAGTCTTTTATTTAATGAATTTAAAGAGCACTGTGCAAGTTAATGATATTTGCACTTTTTATTCAATACATTGACATGCTAATAATTATATATTTAGTTTTCCAATATATAACACTTTAATTTTTCCATATTGAATTTCATCTAGAATTTAATCCCATTTTTTTTTCTTTATGAATCTTTAGAAACAAAATACATGTTCTCATGACCTAAATTTCTTAGGCGATAGCTCCACTAGTTGGTCCTAACTCCTCCATGATTTATTTTAGTAATCATTTTAACCATCAATATATGACAGATACAGGGACACAAAGAAGAAAACTACTTCTCTCTCCCTTCACCATCTAAAGGGACAACTTACAAATTATCAGTGACATCATAATGTGATAACTGCTAAAAAAAAAAAAAGTAATGCACAGAGACTCTGAAGACGTAGGAAAAACTCTTTGTCTAGTAAAGGTAGGGACTAAAATGTCCTGGGGCAGGCAACAGGGAAGCCTTTTAGATGAGAGGATACTTTTTAAAAATTATTTTTTATTAAATCATAATTTCGTACATTGATGCATTTATGGGATTCAGGCTACTACTTCAATATATGATGTGAAATGCTTACATTGAACTAAGTAACACATCTATCACAATTATACTCATTTCTTAATAGTTTTGAAATGTACCATTGCATCATGCACATAGATGAGAGGATACTTGAGCTGAGTCTTACACAGTACGTAACTGTCATAGGTAAACAAGAGGCAAGCAGAGACATAAACTATGACACTTTGACCTGTATGATAAATTTGGAATTCCTAGAGGGTGGGATGTTAATGGGGAATTGTTGGGAGATAAAACAAGAGTCATAGGTGGCTGCTCAGAAGACCTTAATGGTTTAGATTTTAATCATTAATTTGATGGAGAATCAATGTTTTTAAGGTGTAATCTGTTATTTTATTATTCCGTATCACAGCTTCTCACATAGAGATACACACGTGCACATGGTACACACACAAGTATTCTCTTTTTTCTTCCAACACTGTAGACTTGTAAACAAGGAGTGATGTGGTGAGGTTTATACTGTGAAAGATCCCTGGCAGCATTTTGGGTGCTGGATTAGAAGTGAATCAGATAGGAGGCAGGGAAGCCAGTTAGAGACCGCTTAAGTTCTCTGTTGCTGCACAACAGATCACTGCAGAATCCACTTCCAAGCTCATTTGATGTTGGCACCATTTAGTTCCTGTCTTGACTGGAAGGCATAAATGACTGGAGAGTAAAGAGCAATTAATAGCTTTCTAGGCAAAGCATTTTCAGGGGGTTTTGCCTTTATTACTTCCAACGTTAGAGTACAGCCTGTTCCTTATGTGTTTCAAAGATGGATTTCCTTATCAGTTTTTTGGTTAGTTACAACAAACAGTTATAGTTTTCTGAATTCTGCAAGATTGGCAGAAGGGAAATTTTTGAAAGTCTGCTCTGTTCATTGAGTAGTTACCGTATCTGCCCTTTATTTGACAGTTATCTAAACTTTTTAAAAATGTTAAGCACTTTTTTTTTTCCAGTGGCAGTTTTTATTGTTTACTAAGCCACGGCTACCTGTGCTCTCCAGGAAAGTGAAATGTTAGTGAGAATAATTGCCTGTCTTTATCACTACCTATATATTTTTTGTTTTCTTTTGCCAAATAGGCGAGTGTTGTATATAAAGGAAGTGGAAATCTTAGGCCATATGTCCGTAGACTGGCAATGTCCATTTGAAGATTTTGTATATCCTCCTAGCATTGATGAAAATTTGCTAAAAATTTCAACTAAGGTAAGAAAATATGAATCACATCTTTAGGGCTAAGAATTTATTAAATGAGTGGAAACCAATGCTTTCTGACAGTTTTACAGTTAACTATACAAAACATTTGAAGGATTAATGTCATCATTATTGTTACTATTATATGCTGAGATGTAAAGAAAGTGGTAATTAGTTTATTTGTATAATTGTACTTTATTTTCTGATAGTCCTCAATTGCATAGTATGAAATATCAGTCTGTTCGCCCAAAGAATTCTGATATGTTGATATTTCCTTTTTGGTGAATTAAGCATTAATAAATACAAGATGTTTGTACTTCATATGGCTACTCATTTTGCTATAATCTTAGACATTTCTAGAAAAGTTTCTTCTTTAGGCTTTTAGGAGGGTATTAAGAGATTTGGTAAAAACAAATAGTATATCTAAAATTATCCATATTTTATAGTATTTCACATTCATGGAATATGTAATAATACTTTGTCTTTTATCCTCATGATTTTCTAAGAAAGAACTTTAATTATTTAGTTAGCAAAAATGATACCCATATTTTTAGTTCTCAGATTCATGAACTTAACTTTGGAACATGTATTTATTACATATATTATAAATTTATTTTAATGCCATTAAATTATACATTGTCATTATAAATTTTGTAGTTTCTATCTATATTTGTTTTTCTTAAACAATAATGTTATTTCCATTACTGAAACTATCTGAAAAACATACATAAAATTGAATAGATGTGAGTACAGTTATCCTTTAATTAATGTTAATTTTTCTTTCTGTGGAAATTTACAAATAAAAGAACTACTCTGTCACCCTACTATTGGTATTTCAGGATTTCCTCATTGTATAGTGTCAAAATTTAAAGAGTGCCTTGATGTATGAAACGTAATTTTCAAACTAAGAAAGACTGTCACTATGCATATATTTTACAGTTTTCTCAGTTATCACTTTTCTTTCACATCAGTGGTGAGAATTGACTCAGTGTATTTTACATTGTGTAAAAATTTTATTTATGAGCTCAAGAAATGAAGGAATGGTTTTTTGATTTGTCAGCTTTGATGAGTTATCAAGTAGTGTTTCTGTAGTCTGTTTATCATAACCTTTTATACAGATTGGTATATACTCATCCAATTTTATAAATTCTAACAACTCACACATGGGGCCAGCATCCTTATCCAAGATGATTCATTTTATATCATCCTTGAATATGTGTATATGGTTAGTCTACTGATTATAAAATAGAGTTGACATTTAAACATCTAATTAAAGGTTACGATTCGTTTCTTCCTCAGAATAATTTCTCATCTGTCATTGTCCTTTTGAAACAGGAACAGGGTCTGTTCCACAAGAAAGACAGTGCCAATCAAGGCCGCCTTCGGAAGATTTATCTAAACGATACTGCCACAGCAGAGGTAAAAGATTTAAGCAGCACCCTTCACTTTCTTTAACTGAAAGATTAAAAACCAAAAGCTCCTGTTACAGTTAGCAATACCCTTTATTTCTCCCCAAAGCTCTTTCAGTTACAACTTACGATGGATCTATAAGCTTATAACAGTACAGTGTGGACTTAGTACGGAGAATGGGCTTACTTTAGATCATGTGTCTGGACTGCACCCTTCTCCTCAAGTGTGGGGCCTGTGTACAGGGCTCCAACTTTTGCTTTTGGACCTTTCCTTTCTCTTCGCCAAGAGAGCCTATACTTCTCTATACAAGTCATGATAAGTATTTTGCTTTACAGATTGCATGTAATGCCATTGAGGATGCACAGTCTACAAGACACCAGCAAAAGCTGAGGAATCAGACTTCACTGAAACTCTACAGGCCCCAGATACCATCTTAATACAGATCTCAGGAGAGAAAATACAACCCACCTGTCTTGTCTATGAATCACTCTGCCTTATATTGCTAAAGAGAATTTTTCAAGAACTCATAGTTTTATTTTCCTAGGATTGGGTTTTCTACTTTTTTCCCCTTTAGTTTTTACTCCAATTTTGTAACCATGCGTATGTTAGTAATCCACTTCTACAATGCCACCTGAATGGGTCAGGACGTTGAAGGAACGTCACTTTAAACTCAGAGGGAAATTTTCATTAGTATTAAAATGTAAACAAAGGGCAATAGGCTTATTTTGAATTAAAATACTTACTAAAAAATAAGAAAGGAGCTTAGAATGACTAGTGTTGTTTAAAAAGTTTTATCAGTAGACAGATGTTGGACACTTTGACATATTGTTTAAGGGTAATTTGTTCAGTAATTGAACTGAGAGAACATTTTTGGTAAAAGAAGTAATTGACTGAAGAAAAGCCAGTAGAGGAGAAATGGTGTTTTTCCTACTTTTTCTAATGGAAACATTGTTTTTCTCCTAAGACAAATATTTTTACTTCGGTGCATATTTTTCCTCCTTGCATTATAATAAAAGGAACGTGGACAATCAGTCTTTAAAATATCTTATATTCTGTTCTTTGTATTGGAGCACTCACAAAATTTTGGAAGTTATTTACATGCTCACTGAAGATGAACTTATGGTATAATTATGATTTGCTGATATATGAAAATATTTTACTAAGTTTTTCAAGGCTCAGAAATATGTAAGACTCCATATTTTTATATTTCCAGAATTATTACTTAGAAGTTGAAAGACTTTAAAGGGCATCATGAATTAATATTGCATACTTAGAAATGTATTTGAAATCCTTATCAAGAAGAATGAAAATTTTCTAGTTGCCTTATATATAAGTAAAATAAGGCTGTGAAAAATAAGTGCTAGATGTGTTCTTTGAGCGAGCAGGCCTGTGAGAATTGAGTTCACTGCAGTAGTTTGTGGTCTTTTCTGCTCTCACTTAGCTGATCAGAGATACACTGCCTATTAAAACTTTTTAAAAGTACTCAAAATTATGTAATTTTTTTTTTGAATGAACCTTCATATTTGCTCATGGTATTAAACATGGCATTTACTTCATATCACTGAATTCATGACGAGATGACAAGGTGGACACATTTGTTCTGCTGTTTTTGTTTATTTATGGTGGTGATTCTGTCATTGTTCTTCCTATTTTTAAAGACCTATCCATAAAACTTTAAACATTTTCCTAATGCTATTTAATGTACAATCTGAAAAGGGAATGTGATAACTAATGCCCCAAATGTTTATCTCTGGTTGTCAGTGCCTTTTTAATGTCATTTTTTTTCTCTGAAGAAAAGTATCATATATAAAACTTATTGTTGTAAACCAAATTACCATATTAGTGGTTAATTGGAGTTTATTAAAATGATCACTATAAACAGCTTCATAACAAATGTTCTAGTATTTTGTGTCTTTAAAACTGACTTAATCAGGAATTTGGGATATCCAATTATATCTAAATATATCTAATTATATTTTTCATAGGAATCACAGCCTATGAAAATGTTCTGATATTTAAGAAATTATATTACACTGATGGCTTTTTCTAAAATGCATGCATAAAACATTGAACTAAGAAAAAGTATAGAAATTGATAAACTCATTTCAGTTCGTTTAAAAATAAACTTTCAAGTATGCCTTCATTTTTACTTGATTTAATCTCCTGGGACAGAGGTAAATCATGAGTAAAGTGTAATAATGTCTGTTGTGTTTATTGAAAAATGCTTTGAGAGTTGGATTACTTGCATATGTATTACTGAGAGAAATAAAACCTGTGCTACATCGTTCACAGGTGTGAAATGTTGTGTGTTTGTGTTATTCAGAAACATTTGCTTTTACTTTGTCTTTCTCTTTTCTTCTTCTGATCCTGTAATAGTCAGAAGCTAGATTAAGAGTTATGGAGCACTTTAAAACATGCTAGTCAAGGAAAGCTATTTCCCGGGGGATACTGGCCCCTTTAGCACATTGGAGCTCTGTGGCACAGACCTAGTACAGGGGAGTGCCGAGAGCACAGTTGACCAGAGGCCCAGCTGTGCTTTGAAGTCCTTTGCTGCATTTGCATTAAGGCTGCCACAAACTAAGTGTGGCAGGGGTACTTAACAGGCCCTTCCTGGGAGACACAGAACTTCTCTGACAGCTGACTTTGCTTTAAAGATTCCTCAGTGGCCTTGGAGAACTTTCTAAAACAGTATGCACTGCACGGCAGTCTGGGATGCTTCTACCCAGTGTCACTCGCTCTGTCCTTCTGTCCCCCCTCCCCTCCATCATCCACTTCGGGCTAAGACTATAAGTCTAAAAACTCACTCAGGCCTGAAACTTATCCAGTGGGAAGGCTCTGCATACTGAGGACTGTAGCAAAACAAGGGCATCAAAATCAAAACAGAACAAAAAATGGAAGAAGGTGCACCCAAGCTTTGTAAGAAAAGTTCAGTCTAGGGTAAACTTCTGTGATTTGTTTTATAAGTTAGTATTGTTTTTATTTTGAATTATGTATGAAGGGGAACACTGTCATCTTTTTGGTGCTTTGGGTCTTCTAAGCATGTTGACGTGGTACCACTTGGACATGTATTTTTAACAAAGTTCCATGTACATTTCTAAGCTACAGCCAGGACTAAAAAATAATATTCTGGATTTAAAATAGTCAGACTTGTAAAGAGCTCTACAGATCTCAATGCCAGTTAAAATATACAGAGGGTGTCAAAGGAAAAGTAAACACATTTTAAGAAAGGAAAATCTATAGTTAATTTTTAATAAGTCACATTTGACTTCTTCAATTACAAAAAGTGCTTGCTGTGACGTGTATTCATCTTTTGTTGAGTATTACAATTTTATACAGTTTTTTCCTTTTCTTAAAATGTATATACCGTTTATACTCGAGTATATACGGTACATGTTTTTGGCACCCTCTATAGAGTTGTAATTACTGCCAGAAGTAGAAGAAGCATCATTTTATTGGGGGAAAACCCAAAGATTCTTAGAGGATAGCAGATTATTCATATCTGGATCATCTGTCCCATCATGTAAGCCCTTTGGTTGTGAATCACTGCCAGAATGACCATTAGTCCTGGTGGAAAAACGTTCTCTGCCATGTGTCTTGGCTCTGAGAAAAGTTGAGACTTCCTGGAGCAGGGGGAGCACATTTCTCTGGGTAATTGTGCCTCTACTGGAAGAATTTAGGCTTGTTGTTGAATTTATGCTGGAGAATTCTTACATGTGGCCTAATACTACTGTGACAGTTTCCTAGTAGAGTGAGAAAATAAAAACTTGATATGAGACATACAACTTATCTCTATTCTAATGCACAATCAGAACTAAGAACAAAATGCATGGAGTTCAACTGTAAACCATTACGGAGTTCTACTGATACCAGAAGCAGAGAACACATGTCCAAGATGCATACTTTATCCTAACTGGCTAGGGGCTTGCCAAAGAAGAAATGGTACCACAGTATAGGGTAATACTGTAACAAATGAGCAGGCGTTCAAAGACTGCAGTTTGAATGGAAGCTATATAGTGTTAACTTCATCAGAGGATGCTGCTGCAAATTAGTTAAGCAAGCACTTATTGATGGTCTAAATTAAGCAGGCACTCTGGAACAGGGCACATTTCTCGTCCCTGTGGAGTACTGCTAGAGTCTTAACCTACTTCTGATCAAATCTTCCTTACTTCATTCAATTCAGAGTGATTCATGCTTTCAAAAATAGCAAAAAAAAAAAAAAAAAAATAGGGCATGAATTAGAGGATTAACATTAGAGTTCTTTTTCTTTCTTTCTTTTTTTTGAGACAGAGTCTCACTTTCTGTCCACAGTAGAGTGCTGTGGCATCACAGCTCATAGCAACCTCAAACTCTTGGACTCAAGTGATCCTCTAGCCTCAGTCTCCTGAGTATCTGGGACTACATGCACTCTCCGCAACACCCGGCTATTTTTATAGAAGGTCTTGAACCTATGAACTCAAGCAATCCACCCGCCTCAGCCTCCCAGAGTGCTGGGATTACAGACATGAGCCACTGTGCCCAGCCCTAGAGTTCTGTTTCAATAAAGATTTCCTGGACTCTGCAGTTGTTTGAATAATCTATCACTATGTTATTGTGTAGTAGTTTTTTTCTTTAAGCAAAGAGAAGGGAGTCACATTCATGTGAGAGTCTGGAATAGCTGTAAGGCCTATGGGACATTTGAATATATCTGGAATTATTGACAGCAGGAAATGATTGCTTATGTAAAAGATTCCTATGTTTAATGTTTAAACACTCTTTAAAATTTAAAGAAAGCTTAACTCTAATTTAAAGAAAATACTCTTTGCAAGTCAACCCCAAATGAACAGAATAGAAATAGAACAGAAATCTTGTGTGACGATTACAATCCGTACGGCAGAGACTGATTACCCATGACTTAGACTGGTGAATAAAAATATATTTCCCACTTTACCTAAAATTAATGCTTTAAATCAATTTCTGTTCAATTGTAATGCTGGATGCACATGGAACTTTGTTAAAAATATATGTCCAAGCGGCACCACGTCAATGTGCTTAGAAGACCCAAATGCTGTAATGCTGTTTTAGAAACACAATGTTTATTTTGTGATGGCTAAATTACTTTTAAGTACTATCATCCCTCATTTTTTAGTAAAAATAATTCACTTGGAGGTTTTATTTTAGTTGTACTTAAATTCATAGAATTGTGGTAATAGTTTATGAATTGGGCATGGTGGCTCATGCCTGTAATACTGTGCTCCAGGAGGCCAACGCGGGTGGATTGCTTGAGTTCAGGAGTTCAAAACCAGCCTGAGCAAGAGTGAGATGTCTTTACTAAAAATAGAAAAACTAGGTAGGTGTCATGGTGGGCACCCGTAGTCCCAGCTACTTGGTAGGCTGGGGCAAGAGAATTGCTCAAGCCCGAGAGTTGAAGGTTGCTGTGAGCCTTGGTGCCATGGCATTCACTTTACCCAGGGTAACAGAGTGAGACTGTGTCTCAGTAATAATAATAATAATAGTTTATGGTTGGAAGGTCCTTATATGGAGCATAGTACTGTTTTCCAGTTATCAATTGAGTCTAAATCCTTAGGGTCACCAGAATGACTTTTTCTGTATATGAAAGTCTGTGTATGGGAGCACTGCCTGATGGAATTGAATTCATTGAGAAAGCAGGTAAGTCATCTTTTCAAGTTATCTTTTCTACCCAACTATCCCTAATTAGACTTAACTGCAAGTCATCCCATAATCCTCATATCATCCCATAATCCTCATAGCTCTCCCTACACAGCAAAGTTCATCCATGTCTCTCTTAGGATATGGGGCACTAATCTGAAGGAGTGTTCCAGGAATCAACTAAGGCAGAGTGATACTTGGGCAATTCCATTGTTCTACTACTTTTCTGATAGTAATAATATATTACTACATATTATAAATTAGGATTATAAATATATCCTAATTTATTAAAGCAATTACTTTTATAAAGTAAAATATCTCCATTATTGTAATTTATTAGTCTTGTAACTTTTACCTACCTGAGACTATTACTGAGTTATCCTTTTTATCAGTTTTACTAGAAGTAAGAGTGAATTTGTGTGGTACCACAAGTTTAAAAAATCAAAGACTCTAAGAAAATCCTTTGCCTTTCTTAGACTCAGTTTCCTCACGTGAAAGTAAGACTTTTGCACCAGATCTACCTTTTTGTGATCCCTGTGGACTTTACAAAATTGATAAAATGGTCAGTTTAAGAATTATTTTGAAAATGTGAACTGTGTTGCCTAAAGAAGTTTTTATTTCCTGTTTTTCAAAATATCTCTAGACGCTAAATATACATTCTTATTTTTTTTCTTTTTAACCATGGAGCCTTTAATAGAGAGTATATGAGACTGTTGCTAGCCCTCATGTGGATAGAGTCTGGTTGCAGAGACTATGGGTAACTGAGTCCCAGAAAGAGAGCTGCTGGAAGACATGGGAACAGGAATGGTCAAGTCTGGATCCAGATTGTTGCTGGGATCCTGTTCCTCCTCTTCAGAGGCACCCCATTTAGTAGGGCCTGTTAGTGGTCTAAGGAGGCATGCTGTGTGAGGTGGTTGTAGCTAACACCAGGCCAGCTTAGGCTCTCAGTAAGGTATCACCCACTCCTAAGACTTCTCTGCTGGACAGAGAGAAATTTATTGGAATCATTGCTGAGAATAAAGGAAGGCAAATGTTAACCATGTGGGTTAATTTGCATGGATTAAATTACTAAATCAGAAAATAGACATTTTAGTAACTAACATACAGAGTTTTACGGTTTATATAAGTCCATATTTCATTTCTTTTATTCTTAATAGCCACCCCATATGGCAGATGATATTTCCATTTTCCAGACAAATAAGGTTTTATTTACCCAAGTTTTCATAGCTAGACAGTGCAGTCTTAGGAACTGATTTAAATCACATTCCTTTTCTTTCTTCCTTGCTTTTTTTGTTTGTTTGAGACAGTTTACTTTGTCACCCTGAATAGAGTGCTCTGGTGTCATCATAGCTTACAGCAACCTCAAACTCTTGGGCTCAACCATCCTCTTGCCTCAGCCTCCCAGGTAGCTGGGACCATAGGTGCTTGCCAAAATGCCTGGCTATTTTTTAGATGGGGTCTCACTGTTGCTCAGCCTGGTCTCGAGCTTGTGTGAGCTCAAGCAGTCCACCTGCCTTGACCTCCCAGTGTGCTAGGATTCCAGGCACATTCCTTTTCTATCACATGTATACCACCTGTATGTAATCACAACAGCCTGCAGAGATGGATCCTTTATAAGCTTGAGGAAGCAAAATAGATAAATTATAACTAATACAGATGCAGCTTACAATATTTTTGACTAGTTCTGGATGCATTCAGATGTTCTCTTCTGACCCACTTGCATGAGAAGATGAAAAAACATCCGGCAGTTCCTGTAGCTTCAACTTACCATAGTTACCATCCTTTTCCATAGGACATTTTTATAGGGTAAATGCTGGCCCCTCATGTGCCACTCAACGGGTCATCTGATTGAAGTCACATATTCCAGTTGGGATGAATTTATGCTCACCTTTGTCTTCTAGATTGTTAGCAATAAATGGTAGGTTTACATCATGGTGTAACTATTAGCATGTTTCAGATACAAGTAACAGAAAATTCTGATTTAATTGACTCAACAAATACAGGGATTTATTATCTAACATGTTGGGAAATGATATAACAAGACATACATGGCTTCCTGTTTTGTTAATTCACCAAAACAGCACAACATCATCCAAGAAGGAGGAATCCTTCCATCATTCTGCTTCGCTGTCCTCAGCTGGGCTATCTCCTCTCATTGTCTCCAGATGGTCAAGACAGTGTCAGACAACGCATCTTGAAACCACTTGATTTGTGAAAGAAATACTCAACTCTTCCCATTTTTTATTTTCTAAGAGGAAACATTTCCAAGAAGGCTTCAGCAAGACCTCCCTTCAGATTCCATTGTTTACATTGTTTAGGATTAGATTACATGTCTCTTTCAAAATCTGTCACAGCAAGGAAAATGATACTGCCAGGAATGACAGACAGAAAGAACGGTTTACCCTGAGTCACCTCTGAAGGGAGGGGAACACAAAATCTGGTATCTTCCAGTAATAAGATAAAGGGGTAAAGCTGTTAAGTAGACAGCCACCCAACAGGGCTCACCACAGCTTCAGCCACTCTCAGAAATCCATGTTCACGCCTACACATGTACGTATACCAGGGAATGCTGGATTATTTCTCCAAATTTACTATTGCCTTGGTCATCAAAAATAAACATCTAATATTTCCAGTCAAGATGGCATTATCATTTGAGTTCTTTATTCCAGTTCAAACACATAGTAATAGTAGGTGAAATGTAAACTATAAAAATAGAAAAGGCTCACAATGCTCAAAAATAAGAAAACCGTTTGTATGGAACAGAAATAGAAGAATAGTAATATGAAAGACTAAGAATCTAAAAACACTCCTCTTACAAAGCACCTAGAAATACTAGATAAAATATTCTCTGAAATGCATCGCTGAGCTCAAAGAATATAAGAAAATTCTCTATAGAGCAAAATGGAAAGGGAAGTTAAAATTAGATCAATACACATATGTGGTGGTATTATTGCAGTCAAAAATGATTGAGAGCTTGCTAATTTAATGAACTGATACTGATAATCTCAAGGCTGGAGATTTCATACCTAGGGGATTAGGTCTTGGACCCTTGTAAGGTGAGGAGTTGGAACTTAGAAGCCTACATAAAAGTTTGGAACCTGCTTTATGAAATGGTAAACTAAAAAAATATATTCCTACTGGCATATATATTTTACATTTCATATATATAAATATATTCCTACTGGCCTCCTACTGGCAGGGAGGTTACAAAGAAAGTTGTTTTCAGCATGGATTCTGAGTGGAATAAAGTTCTCCCCTGAGAATATGTGATCACTGCCCTCCATCATATGGATTTGTGAACTGAATTCATACCTATGTGGTCCTGAGCTTCCAAGCAAAGAAATCAACACTAAAAACATGTAGGGAAAGTGATATTCCTGGGGTACCTGATAAAAGAAAAATCAAACATTTTATTAGTGATAAACCACAATGTAGATTGTACATGCCTCCCATTGTTCACCCAGATTCAAAACTGTCAATTAGATTGGCAAGAAATTCAGGTAAGAATGATCCAATAAAAATATTAAATAGATATGCTTAAACAGGAGGATTAAACACAAGATACTATATTTAAAAAGAAGAGGCAGATCTGAATAAGAACCAAATAGACTTTCTATACATAATATATATCATTTTAATAAAAAGTCAATGGACAACCACAAAGCAGATTAGATATAGCTGAAGAAAGGATTAATGAACTAGAAAATAGAACTGATCAACATATGTCCTGGAATACAGCACAGGGATGGAATACGCAAAAGAGAGGCTAAGTGTCATGGAGGACAGATGAGAACATCCAACATTCTCTAATTCAAATTCTACACATGTAAAAAAAAGGAAATGGTTGGCATGTCCCAGAATTTATGAAAGATATGATTTTATCAAATAAGGAAACATAGTAAACCCAGAACATGCTAAATCAAAATAAATCTAAACTTAAGAGACATCAAATTAAAATTATAGCATAGCAAACACAAGGAGAAAAACTGAAAAACAACGAAAAAGAGATTATGACAATAAACATCCTATTAATGATTCTCATGAAACCTGAAAGACTATTTAAAAAGTTCACATGGAAGAGTGATGGACTAAGAATAACTGAATCATTTTTAGGAATATGATCAAGTGGAGGGTATATTTCATCCTTCCAGATTTTAAAGTTTTCTAGAAAACTGTGGTTATTAAAACAATGAAGTATTTTTGGAGAAATAGATGGGGATAAATGGAACAAAATAGACTCACAACAGATCTGTGTGTATATAGAAATATGTAATACAATAATAAGAATAGTATCTAAAATTTAAGTGGTTCCTACTATGTGAGTTTCAGGCAGTATTCTAAATGCTTTACTTATTTTAATTTATACATTCTCAAAGGTGACATTAAATTTTAGGCATAGCAGCATTACCCATAACAGCCAAAAGGTAGAAAAAATTCAAATGTCTTTCAAGAGATGAACAGATAAATTTTGGTCTACAGATATAACGGAGTATTATTCAGCCATGCAAAGGAGTGAAGTACGATATGCTATAAATTGGAGGAAGCTCAAAAACATCATGTTAAATGTAAGGGGCCACATTCAGAAGGTGGCATCTGATGATTCCTTTTATATGAAATATCCAGAATGCAAATCTGTAGAGACAAAGAGCAGACTAGTGGCTGCTAGTAGGTCGGTGAGAGGGGGTGATTGCTTAGAAGGTAAGGGGTGTTCTTCTGGGGGATGAGACAGTTGTGGAACTAGACAGAGGTAGTGGTTACACAACATTGTAAATGTGCTAAGGGCTGCTGATTGTGCACTTGAAAATGTTAATTGTCAACATGAATTTTGCCTCAGGAAAACAATTTTCAGTCAGCAAAGACAGAATATTCAACAAATGTTGCTTCAGAAATTTAATCGTGAAAAAAATAAATTACAATTTATAAATTATACTTTATACTTATAAATCATACTCTTCATAAGACACACCAAAAATAAATGCCAGGTACGTTAAAAACCTAAATGCAAAGAAGTACTTTGAATTTGTGGAAGAAGATATAGGAGACTATTCTTCTGGCCTTGAGAAGCTAGAATTTTCTGTGAGAGAAAAGACCATGAAAAAATTAAATGACAAGCTATAAAATAGGAAGGAACTAGGCAACCGATTCAACGACCAAAGGTTATTATCTGTAATACACAAAAAACTCCTTTAACTCAATATGGAAAAGACAAACAACCCAACTGAAAAATGGGCAAATGCTATGAACGGACGATTTATAGAAAAGGAAAGCTGAAAATTACTCATGGACATGCAAATTGAAACCATGAAATGGCCTTTTACATCTATCAGATGGGCAGAAATGGAAGTCTGGGAACAGCTGATGAGTCACAGGAAGCGGTGACAGGCACACGGTAAAACATTGCAGATGGGGTGTAGACTACTTCTGAGAGCAATTTGGCAAGGCCCAGCACAGCTGAATATGTGCGTATAAACACAGCACAGCCACTCTAGATAGCCAACCTAGAGACACGCTCCTCCCATCTAAGCCAAAAGAGAAATAAGTAAGCATATAAGGGTGTTCACTGCTACACTTTAAGTAAAAACCAAAATATAGAAACAACTGTCTATCGGCAATGGATTAAAAAATATGCAAAAGAACATTAAAATCATAGCTATAAGAAATGAACTCTCTCTCCCTGTCTCTCATTTTCATATATATGTAGTAGACCCTCCGTAGCTGACCACCTCCCTATGTTGACCAGCTCTTTATGTTGACCTAATTTTCATTGACTGGACACGCACTACATGTACGTATCAGACTAGTTCCCATGCTGACCAGTTTGTTAGAGTCCCTTGGGTGGTCAACTTAAAGAGCTTCTACTACATACGAGAAAGAGAATCTAAAAAAACAAAAAAACTGAGGGAACGGAACAAGTTGCAAAAGGATATTGATCACGTACATTTAATAATACATGCAGCATACGTGGAAATTTCACATGACAACTTTAGGAAAATGATTATTTCTGGGCAGGGAGGAAGGAATGGGGTGGAGAGAGGGATGCTTTAATTATATTTGCAATGATTGGTTCATGAAGTGAAATAAAAGATTGCTAGCAAATCTGAAATCTGGGTAAGTGGGTGTTGAAAGGATTACTTTTCACGTTGTCTGTACATGAAATGTTTCATGTTTGAAAGAAAAATAAGAGGAGGGGAGAGAGTAAGAGGGGGAGAGAGAGAGAGAGGAAGAAATGCATGGCCTCCTGAGCATGAAGAGCTTTCCTCTCTTCCCAGGCTGCGCTGTGCTGATCCCGGAGGGCAGCAAGGGCTTCTCTCGCAGACCAGCGCCCCCGAGGGCTTTTTGAAGGGCCACTCGTCAGAAGGGCTCTGGTGAGGGAGGAGGCTGTCAAAGGAAGAACGATTCTGGGTCTTGGCAAAAGGCAGGAAGGGAAAAGCAGGGAGTGGGGACATGATGAAACTACCTAAAGAATTCCACTCTGGAGGTATCGGGTAAGACAAAGCTCGATTCAACAGTGGTCAACAATAAAGGCACACCCTAGGCCGGGAGGCTGCGGACAGAGCTGTCAACAAAGCTGAGGGGGAGAAATGACTACGGTCGGCCTAGGAGACTGGTAAAGCTGGGACTGAGGCCGTGGTGGGGCACGCTGTCCCCAGCACAAAGCTACTGACCACTGCTTACCCGCAGAGGTAAGTAAGGGCCAAGCTTTGGGTGGAACCGAAAACAAGAGAGTTAATTGAAAGTCTTAAAATGAGCGATTTTAAGATATCCCCAATCTGCCACTGCCAACTCACATCCCTTCCCCTGACTTGGCGGGAGATGCTAGGCTAAGGGACTTATGTGTGGGAGGCAGCAGGGGACCTGGCAGCAGCCAGTGCCTGGAGAAATGACCCAGAGAGTTCTGTGTCTGGACGTGGGCCCAGGGGTGGGTGGTGTGAAGTGCTGCAGTGAAAACGGGGAGGAGTTAAGGAAAAGTCACTTTTCTAATATGGAGACCCACATCCTCCCCTTTCCTCGCATTCCACTCTGAGCTTGGAAGTCAGACCGAGAAACCAAGATGGAAATAGAAATGCTTTTCCCTCTGGAGAAGCTGATTTGCCGAGAGAGTCTTGACATTTTGAGATTTTGACATTAGTATTCCTGACACTTGAGGGTCCCCCAGTGAAGCAGCTGGGTTTGATCCTGATGTCTGAGGGCCACTGCAATCACAGAGTCTCATGTGACAAAGAGTTTCAGACATGAGGCCTCTCATCTTACAGAGGGATAAACCGAGGGGTGATGAGGCCTGCCCCAGAGGATGTTAAAAGGAAGTCAAACTTGAGATAGTCACATACAATGCAGGGTGGTTTTTTTTTGTTGTTTTATGTTTGTTTGTTTTGATAGAAATGCTATGAAGTTTAGTAAAAATATACAAAGCCAGACTAGGTGGAAGGGGATTTTGAAGGCAATCTAGTTCTATGACTTTCTGGTACAAATAGTTTCAGTAACTTAAAGTAGGCTATGGTGTGGCCAGGGCTCTGGGGGACCCGCTTTAATGAATTAAAGTTGATTCATATCTCTTGTACCAAATGATTGTCAATTGCTCCTCCTAAGGTAATTGAGAATGCTTGAAAGGTAATTTAAGTGATACTTTATACTATTAATTAGCTCTACCTAACTTTTATATTTCATTAATAGAGCAAAGGCCTGGGTTGAATTACTTTGACAATCAGGCCTCTGAGTTCTTCTGGGGAAGAACATGCTTCTGGACGTAGTACGGACTGACAGGAATCTGGTTAGGACCCAGAAAGCTTTTGACCCACTGTGGACTCTGATTTGCCGTTTTCACATGGCAGCTTAGCCCTGTGTCTATCTTGTTTAGCCCCAAATTAAAAGGGTCGATTAGAAATCTCTCTCTACGAAGGCAGCACCCACATATCTGAAACAAACATGTTTAGGGTTGTTCTGATTAATTAAGAAATAAGGGCCTTGGAGAATCACCTTGTTGATTCTGGAAATATTGGCTTTTGAGTCAATGTCTTTGTCAAAACAAAGACAAGCGCACCAACACGCCCTCCGAGGGAAAGATAAGTTCCCATTCGCTTGTTCTCTGGAGAAGTTCACCCTGTCTCCTGTCCTTCCTGTGGGAAATTCGTGGAAACGCCATGTGACTGCCTCCAGAGGGCCCTTATCTTCACGGGGCCGTCATCTGAATGGGAGACTCGACAGCTTGACAAGGGAGCACTTGAGTAAGGTGGGCTCAGACCTAATCTCCCACTACCTGCATTTGACTCCACCTTTGGGTTTCCCCTGCTAGTTCCCTGCTGTAGAGGAGGGAGACTCAGCGTTCCCTGCCGCTGGCACCAAGCAAGGCCGGCTGGGCTGCTTGCTGTGTTTGCTTGGACCATCCCACTGAGAACGGGCTAGACACGGCGGATGGGGAAGAGATGTAGTTGTTGACCTTGGAGAAGCTGTTCCTCTGTGGCGTGGGCACCGCGTGAGGCCCCAGCTGCACAGACCCAAGTTCTGTGGTCAGAAGGTCTCAGGGCTGCCCTCACCTTTCTGAGTCTGTCTCCCTGATGGGTTGAGTGTTTTGAACCGCAAGTAAAAAATTCCAAGTTGTAATGAGCTTGGAGATTTTTGTTTTTTTTTTAAAGAATGACAGATATATTTGTCCTTGGTGAAATTTAGAAATCTTTTCTAGTGATTACACTTGCAACCTAGAAGTTTTTAGCACAGGTCAATTAAAGAAACATTTAGTGGGTACCTACCATGTGCCAAACACTGCCCTAGGCTGAGGACACGGAAGTAATTTAGTAGTCTGAGCTTACTAACCAGTCTTTGCCTAGCTGGGCCATTTGGCCTGGGAAGTGCCAAGGTCAAAAAAGAAACAAGCATAGTCAGCTTTAACTGAACTTCATAATTTTCACTGCTCTTGAGATCTGGAGGATAAAGTTTCCTTACTTTAATTCTCTTTAATAGAGTAAATGCATATATTAGTATATATGTTTAATTAATATATTACATATATTAATACAGGGTAGCCATGAAGTCTGTGTGCAATTTTAAATTCACATTATTTTACATTGCACATGAACTTTATGGCCACTCTGTAATGTAATATATTAATATTATATATGTTAATATATTATACATAATATGCATATATTTATATATAATATATTATAATGAAATTATGAAACAGTCTTATTAATGCAAAAAGAAAACTGGACAGGCATGTTGATGAATTTAGTTACCTTTAGAAATGCTGAATTGGCTTCTTGAATTAAAACAATCATATGTGTCTTTCGAAAAGATATTTACACTGACGGTTTATAAATGCTAACTAAATGCATTCCAGACTGAGCAGCCAGGCCCTTAGACTGGAGGCATTTAATTTTAGGAAAGGTGAAGTTTAAGATTAATTAGTCATTTGAAGGTTTTTTTTTTTGACATTATCAATAATGTTTTGGTAAACACTGAAGTCTTACCAAAGCAGAGCCAAAGTTGTATTTTTGCAGAGAGTGGCTCATTTGCTTTAAAATCTGTTGTTCAAAAGCTGCATTTTATATCTTCCTGAGATGACTTACCACCGTTTAGTGCATAGTTTGATGTTGGTTTTTAACTGTCCAAATGTAGTCATGTAATTTAGGTTGGAGACACTGTTTAGAATCCCATCTCTTCGCTAAAGTCATCTTGGTATACAAAGCTTGTGCTGAGTCCCTATACTATATCCTTTTTCTTTTAAGCATTTACTTTAATTAGACCTTTCTGATTTGAAATTCTTTTTGTCTTAATATACTTTTTCATTCAGTCAGCATCCTTGGTTTATATACTTTAGAAGTGAGTTATGATTCTTGCCAGTACTTATAACACATAGAGAAGGAAGTAAAGCAGAACAGAAAAGACCATAGACTTTTCAAGCAAACAGATGGGCAAATCCCTGCACAGTCATTTTGTGTCTCTGTTTAGTTTCCCTAACAATAAACTGGAGGTAATAATACCTACTTCATGGAGGTGTTAGGAGAATTAAATAAGATCAAGTGCCTACGTGGTGCTCAGTGCCCAGAGGAACCAAGTAAAAGATAGTTCAAAATTAATTTCTACTGTTCTTTGATTTTATAATTTTTGATCCAACATTTCTGTGAAATACCCACATTCAAATACTGTTATATGCAATAGGTTGTATCAGAAAATTTAATTGCAAACAGCATATCATAAACAAATATTAATGACCCTTATGTGGTACTTAAATAATTCCATTTCAGTATCAATCCATATTACACCCCCGTGCATGCCCACAAAATAGGACTGTGTGCATCTGCTCCAAGCATCCCTGGAATCTGGTTTATACAAATGGGTGTGTGCTGCAGGATGGATTTTATATTTTAAAGAGAATAATAAAAAGACCAAATGCTCTGGAAAAGGAGCAAGGCGTTTTGAAAAGAACAGCCACTATTTGTCTCGGTTTTCAGACCTCCTATTTGAAAGGGCTGTGCCTGGATTTGATGCCCAGACTTGAAAGTGCCCTGGACCTGGAGACCCATGTGTGAAACTCATCAAGGCAATAAGGCTGCCCGAACATCAAATTTCATAGTTTTTCTTGGAAGTGGAGAGAGCTGCTGTTTAGAAAAATTTCCAATGTTTCTGTTATGAATTAAAAGTCGTTCCCTCGACTGGATCATAGGAGGCACCGAAGTCTGCCCTCCAGTCAACGTGGAAGCAGATGTGTGCTGGCATCCTGCAGCAAGGGGAAGAAAACCCAGGAGGAAACTCCCTTGGCTTTGCCTGGTTAGGTTTCATTTTGCATCTCTCCAGGCCATCTTTTCCGGGTCTTCCACTAGAGGGCGGGCAGCCACCAGCAGTGCCAGTGGTCCAGGGAGGCACCTTCTCTGATCCAGTTAGGGCTCTCTGTGGGGTCCCAGGGCCCAGTTCTGGCCAACTGCAGACTGGAATGATTCAGGGTCTGACCTGGGGTTCAGGGATCCTTCAAGAGGTGGCCCTCTGACTCCTTAAAGAGGGCCGAAACTGTGAGAGCTCTACACTTCAGCACTGGGATTTCAGAAACCCTGAGGAGGGATTTTCATGTTCCATCTTTTATGACTTTTAGATTCAAAAGGACACTGCAGGAATGAATAGTGATGGTCCCAGAGCTCTGGGGATTATATTTCCTGAACCCCAGTTGTCAGAACCTGTTATGCACATGTGTCCTTATGGGAGCAATAGACTGGAATATTTGAAACTAGAACTCCATAAAATCCAGAACAGATGGCATCTGCGCTCAGGGCACACTCTCTGTCCCAGAGCCCCAGGCCTCCCTGCCCCCTGCCACAGTCACCACTGCACTGGCACTACCTAGAGTTCTAACTCAGAGTTCTAGCGAGCCGGTCCCTGGCCCTCGGTGTGAGGAGTGGCACCCCGCAGCTTGCTCTGTGACCCCCCCCCCCCAGCAGGAGGATAGGACATGACTTTTAACTGGTTCCTGTCCCACTCTGTTTCCTCCTAGCTCCTGTTTGAGGAGCTGATTTGAGCAATCTATCCTTGTATAAATTTCTTCTGACACTTTGAGACATCTGATGAGAATAACCTGGGGCGGTATTTCCACTGGACTTCGAAAGCCTTACAACGTACTTTTGCACAGGTGTCGACATTCAGCAGCCATAAGGCAGAGGTGGGAGTAATGACCCTCATTTCTCCCACCTCACAGATGAGAACAGTAAGGCCCAGAGGGAGGAAGTGCTGAGATCAGGACTAGAACGCACATCATCAGATTCAACCAGGATTGCTCTTGTTTATTTTTAGCAGTAGAAATTTGGGTTTGACTTCAGAGAGAGCCTCTGGCTCTCTGACCTTCAAACACATGCGTGTGTGTTATCAGGAGATTGAGGTGCTCCCTCGAGACTCCCTTCACAAATGGCAGTGATGTTTGTTTCCTGGGGTGAAGGGCATCGTTCCCTGGAGGCGGGAGGATGAAGTGGACATGGGGATGGCTTCTAACCACACTGTTTTGTAGAACAAAGCACCCAGAAACAGATGAATTGGTCCCTTTAAACGCAAGAACATTGGTGTAATTGTATAAAAGCAAGCAATTTCCAGTCCAATTAATAACAATTGCCAGGCCTTTGAGAGGTGCTCAGATTTAAAAACCGTGCGCGGCTGGGGAGCTCATTGTTGCGAGCTGGGTTAGTGTCCCACGTGGAGGATGCAGTTCTCCCTCTGGCCACAGGGTGGCGGAGCGACTTCAGCTTCTTGCAGCTGTCGGTCTCGGGACGGGAAGCTCAGCTCTGCGCCTTCAGCAAAATGGAGCAGGCAAGAGTTAGCTGAGTGATGTGCACTTCACATTTGTGAAAACTCTCAGTGCCAGTGTTGGGAGGTATCGGGGAGAGGGCATGCTGGATGCTGAAGAGATAGAAGGGGCTCTTCCAAGGAGCGCTGAGTGGCCAGAGTCTAATCCACCCCACGCGATGGTCCCTGGTGACTGGAGCTGGCAGGTGACAAATGAGCTCTCTCCTGTAGACAGTCTCACCTTTGGGAATCGCGAAATGATCGTGTTTTCCCCCATCTCTATCTGAATTTTCTTTTCTATATTACTTGTCCTCATTTTTAAAACTCATTATTTCTTAAAGGAAGGGTTTAAGTGTTCGTGCACATTTTGGAGGAGATTATGTCTATTGGGGCAAGAGTCCAATTTTTGAGCTCGGTATTTGGACCTACGTTTCTGACATGCGTGGCTGTATTTACTGCGATCATGAGAGAAAATATTTAAATTTCGGACTAATCTGGACCCTATGGAATGTGCAGGCACCACACGCAAACGCACACACAGAGACCTCATAGCGGCACCTAAGACCTGAAGTACAGCGTGTCTGTGCCAGCTGTGTATCCCACGATGCACGCTTGAGCCATAGTTCCAAACACCCATCGCCTCACCAGGCTCCCAGGGGTAGGTGGAAAGGACCGCACCTAGGACAGACCCCACTGATGCCCAGGTACACGCTCTGGGCTGTCTCCTCCTACAATTCTCCCCACACTTTGATGCCATCTTACCAGGAGCATTTGCAGGTTCAAGTGGTATTAGCAAGATTTGCAGAAGCAAACAGTGTTCAAGCACGTGGAAGAGCCCTTCATGTTTTTTTGTAGAAGTAATTAACTTTCACGTTCTCTCATTTCGGATTGTAGAGGTGTGTGGTGTGTGTATGAGTGAGACACACACTCACCGTGAGAGGCGGGTGAGGGCATTCCTGCTAATGTTTTGTTACAGTCTGTACCTAGTTAGTGTCATTCATTTATTAATTTAATCTTTTATAGACATTCATAGAACACCTATTATGTGCCAGGTAAGTTAAGATGAAACAGAGTCATGATTATTTTTGGAAAAAGACATAACCCTGGGAATCTGTTTTTAGTTTTTTAATTTAATTTATTTTTTGAGACAGGGTCTTGCCCTGTTGCCCAGGCTAGAGTTCAGTGATGTCATCAGAGCTCACTGCAACATCAAAGTCCTGGGCGCAAGCGTCCTCCTTCCTCAGAGGCTGAGGATCCAGGTAGTTCCAAGTAGCTGGGACTACTTGTTCGAGCCACCACACTTGGCTAAGTTTTCTATTATTCTTTTTCTAGAAAAGGGGGTCTCACTATAGCTCAGGCTGGTCTTAAACTCTTGGCCTCAGGAGTTCAAGTGATCCCTCTGCCTTGTTTTCTGTTTGTTGTTTTGTAAGGAAAAGTAGTGCTGTACAGTTAGCTGAGACTATGGGCTTGGGGTGAGGCTGTCTGGGTTTGAATCCTGACCGAGGCTTTTCCTGTGTGGCTTTTGTTCAGTTTCCTTATCCCAATACGTGGATAATAGTGGGACCCATGTCAATGCAGTGTCTTCAGGACTAAAGGAACCAATGTAAAGGACTTTTCATTGTGTTCAGAGAAAGAACTCAAGAAATATTAGTATATAGTACAAGGAATATATTATCCCTTTCTTGTTGTTAGCTAAAGTGTTCTGTAACCCTCTTCTAACAGATATCAGCACATGCTCGTAGATTGACTGATGTGGGGAGGGAAGATGACCTGGACCCAGTCATTTCTGCTCAGGGAGCTGGGGGAGCTGGGGGACATGTCTCTGTGGCCCGGGGAACAATGAGCTCAGAGATGACCCCATCACTCTGGGGTCTGATGGAGGTGAGGGAGACCCGGCGGTGGCCCCTGGCTCTGATCTGGCTGCCTGTCCCCCTGCTTCTCTGTCTCATCACAAATTGCAGTCTCTGAAGGAGAGGGTGACCTTCACATTCACAGAAGGGCCCTTCACCCGTCAAGGGATTCTAGGGCATGGGGCAGCTGCCTTTAGAACTGACTGAAGCACCTGTTTGTAGGACCTACGCCCTGGCTTGTGGAGCCCTGTGCTGCCTGTTGGGGCCTGGTAATCAAGACAGAGGCTTGTGCTGGTGCCCAGGCGCTGTCTGCTGTTCCAGCTGGGGCTTCCTGGGGCTGCGACTTACCCCAGGTTCCTCCCACTTGATTACAAGAGCTGTGAGGGAAACTGTATTTATCTCCACAGGCCTTGAGTTCCCCTGGAGCCAGGCAGTGAACCTCCAGCTCTCAGGGAGGTGGAACAGCACCCTCAGGAAGCTCTGAGTAGCTGAGAGCCTGACTCGGCCGGGTTGGAGCTGCCCTGGGCCCACTCTGTCGCTCACGGGCAAGTGGCTAGATCCTGTGGGTGACACAGGGTAACATGACAGCTGGGTGGGGGCTGCAGGTGGCCCTCTGAGGACCTATGAAAAAGAGATGGAGAGAGGGAGTGCACCCAGCACCTCAGCCCCCAGGGCAGGCAATATGCTGCTGAGGAGGAGGAGGGCTGGGACTAGGAATGGACACTCAGTTCTCTGTCCCGCTTTGTTAGTCAGGGGACACTGAGTAGATTCGTTCACCACTCAGGGCCTCAGTTTCCAAGTCTGTTTAAGCAGGGAGAAAACTGCTGCTGTGGCCTCCCTTGCTGGGCTCCCAGCTGCAGTCCAGGTGTGGGTGTCCAGGGGCTGGCCTGCTCTGAAGGGCCTACCACTCATCCCAAGACCTTCCGTCCCTCCACCTCTGAGTCTGCCCCCAGGTGAGGAGCAACAGGCACTGTCCTCCCCACACGGCCAAGACATTGACTTTCAGGAGCCAACTCCACTCAGTTTTAAAGTCACAGGTCCTGACTTCTGTGAACTTCTCTCCTGCTTGTGTCGCCTGCTCCCAGGTGGAGCCCAGATGCTCCCTCACACAAGGGACGCTTTTCCCTTCACCCAAACCCACAATGTCCTCGCAAGGTGGCCTGTGTGTGCATCCCCAGCCTCTTCCAAACCAAAGCACATATGCTGCAGTGCCTCAGTGTTAAGACTTGAATACAGAGAAATACTTGGGCACCACAGCAGGGCCAAGAGGGTCAGAATTCCTTTTACCCCCTTGGACCAGACAGGAGGCCTGGCCCCAACTGCGACTCCTCTGAGTTCTCCACTTGAGCTCAGGGGAGGGCACGTACAGAATCCCTTTCTGCGGGTGTCCCCTCAGCGCGCACTGGTGCCCGCCTCCTTGCAGACTCAGCTGACAGGGCCCAGTGCCTCCCGTTCCCAGGCTCCAGCTGCGCTTCGGGTCTGCAGCAGTCAGAGACATGGTGCTGTCTTCAGGGATCTCATAGGTTAGTTGAGGAAGTCACATAGGATTTAGATGCAGGCTTCCTTCCTGCATCCATAAAACAGGTGCCTCTGGGTCCCTCGGTGAGTGACACCAACCATTCTTGGTGTCTCTCTACCCTGCCGATGCCTGGAGCCATTCATCCCCATCACAGGTATTTACCGAGCACTTCCTGTGTTCAGGTGCCGGGCTGGGTGCTGGAGAAAGTTGCAATGGACCAGACCATGTCCCCCAGGGAGCTTCTTGTCTCATGGAGAGACACAGGACAAGTAAAACTACTGAAATGGTCATATATTAAACGGGTGATAATTACACAGTTGCCATCTCTGCTTCTGCCCTGTGGCCTGGGAGGGCGCTGCTGCCCCAGGACGCCTGGCGTTGTCTGTATGGGACGTGCCGTCTGCTCATCTCCACGTTCCCACCCAGCCCTGTCCCACGGGGCTCCTCATTAGAACCACGGAACCCACAAAATGACCTGAGCAGCGGTGATCTCAATCCTGCCGAGGATTGTTCGGGGCTGGAACCGCTCAGAGGGAGAGGAGGGAAGGTGATGCGCCCCTTGCCACGGTGCCTGGGGAGGGAGAGGGGGCTGTGGCCCAAGGTTCAAGCTGGGGCGCCTCTCTTTTGCTGCTTCTGTGTGACCTGTTCTTCCATTTCCCATCCTTTCTCTAGCTTCCTGCTGCTTCTGAACCCTTTCTTTAAAAATCGTCTTTCTTAAACTGTTTTCTCTATCCTGAACCCTCTCTCCTGAGCCTAGAGGAGGAAATGGAAACACCAACCAGGGGCGGGACGCTGCCATTGGTGAGAGTTGAAGATTCTGTGTGACTCAGAAATCTACACCTAGAAGGGTGGGATCTAAGATAAAACAGTGCCATCAACTGTGGCCCAACCAGGATTTTTTTCATATTAACCATGAAGAGGAAAATCAAATTCAGCAAATATTTGCATTCACTCTCCTCTCTCTCGGCAACAGCCAGCTTTGTAGTACAGCAAGGTTCTCTGCCCCATCTGCTTCTCTGCGGTTCTCTGGCCTCCCTTTGATGTGTTTTAAATTCAGTTTTGATAGATAATACACGTGCATGGCCCAGACCTCAACAGGCACAAGAGGCGCGCAGGGAAGG
The DNA here is from genome assembly GCA_963574355.1 of Loris lydekkerianus. Lineage (NCBI taxonomy): Eukaryota > Metazoa > Chordata > Mammalia > Primates > Lorisidae > Loris > Loris lydekkerianus. The sequence continues at coordinate 42,745 of CAUYPK010022465.1, forward strand.
GAATCTTTCTCCCCTCCCGCCCCAAGGGAACCACCCCCCTCACATTGCTGTCAGTCTTTTCCCCCTAAAATCAATATCCTTGATCTGATCTCAGTTCTTTCTTGATGCAGTTTTCACGACCAAGGGATCAGAATTGACAGGTGAAGAGAAATGAACAAACCATCCTGGCTGGTGGGGAAACCGAGTCATGATGACAGCTGAGTGAGATGAGCCATTCTGGCCGGTGGGGGTGGGGTCGTGTTCGCAGCGGCTTGGGCTCACATCTCTTCTGCTTCCTCCCCGTGCCTCCCACCTACTCCTGCAGGGGCACAGACCCCATCAACGGTGGCTGAGGCAGCAGCCTGTACCCACTGCAGCCTGCAATCTCTCTACCCTTGGGTGCAGTTCTGGGACACAGAGGAGGTGGGCAGGGTTTTCTTCCAAAAGTGTCTGACCAGGCTCTGACTTTGGTGCTAAAGGGGACCCTGCAGGTTGAAGACAATGATTTGTTATTGTTATTGTTTAATATTCATTAAGTGCCTGTAATGTGTTGGACGACATTGAGAAAGATTCATGGCTGGTGAAATTAAACTGAGCTCAGAGCTGGCTTGGTGCCTTTAGGTCCCTGGCAGGCCAAGTTCTGGTTTCTCCTATTTGTCCACAGTAGCGAGGATCTCACAAACCAGCAATGGGAAACCCCTCACCAACACACACCTGCTGAGAATGCTCCTTAATAGAGGTGTTGATTCTCATCTTTCCCCCACCTTGGGGTAAGCAGGAGGCAATGATACTGTTACTCTCAAGAACCAGAGAGCTAGAGAGGGAAGGTGACCCCAAAAGGTGACAAAACAATCAGTGCAAACTACATCCTTGAGCCAAATCTATGACATCAGCAACTTGCAATTTGGGCTTCAGTTCTCCCTTTTTCCCTATTGTGATGCTTTCTTCCTCACACACAAGGCTCCTCATTCTTATTCCCCTTTCAAGATTACCTTATACTCATTCATACTAAAGAGTAATTGGTTGATAGCCAACATCATGGTGTTCTTAGCATGTGTCATTCATACTAAAGAGTAATTGGTTGATAGCAAACATCATGGGGTTCTTAGCATGTGTCAGGCATTATGGTAAGTGTTTTACCTCTATTATTTTACTACTCCCAACAAGCCATTAGTCAGGTTTTATAAATGGGTCACAGTGTTAAGGCCCTCCAGTGTAAAGTTGTCCAGTGTTAAGTCCCTCCAGTGTTAAGGCCCTCCAGTGTTAAGTCCTCCAGTGTTAAGGCCCTCCAGTGTTAAGGCCCTCCAGTGTTAAGTCCTCCAGTGTTAAGGCCCTCCAGTGTTAAGTCCTCCAGTGTTAAGGCCCTCCAGTGTTAAGCTCTCCAGTGTTAAGGCCCTCCAGTGTTAAGCTCTCCAGTGTTAAGGCCCTCCAGTGTTAAGTCCTCCAGTGTTAAGTCCTCCAGTGTTAAGGCCCTCCAGTGTTAATTCCTCCAGTGTTAAGGCCCTCCAGTGTTAAGCTCTCCAGTGTTAAGTCCTCCAGTGTTAAGTCCTCCAGTGTTAAGTCCTCCAGTGTTAAGTTCCTCCAGTGTTAAGCCCTCCAGTGTTAAGGCTGGAGGAGCCAAGGTGTTCAGCCACTACTTGCAGCATTATATTTATTGCACCTGGGAAAGTTTAGCCTTTAACAAAGCAGAACAGCTTTAGGCTGGGGAGTTCTTCCCTGGCTGAGCATTAGAATCACCTGGGAGTTTTAAATACTCCCAGTCCAGAGCTCCTCTCCTGAGATTTGGATTTAACTGTGGTAGGAGAAGGAGACCAGCGTCAGTGACTCTGATGGGACCCCCTTCACTGCTAACGGGAAGGTGAGACAGAGGGGCAGTGAACACTGGGAAAGGAGTAAGGGGTGTGTTTGCCAAAGTGGGGGAGGGGGTCAGCTCTGACTGCAGGTACTATAGAGAGCTGGTCTTGGCCCAAATGAATTAACTGTGCTTCCAAGTAGTCTCGTCTGGGCCAGCTGAAATTCTGGAGCCCAGGGACCAATTTGCCAAGGCAGCATCCTCAAGGTGGCTCTCAAAGGGATCTATATCATGGAAGGCCCCAGGGCCTGACCCTATTTTTCTGCCCACAAGCCAGCAGCTTGCTTGACTGGAGGAGCTCTGCAGAGCTCTGAGGCACCTGAGAGGGGATGGAGGGAGGAGGCAATTCTAAGGAGGCGGGGAGGGGGTGAGGACACAGTGCTGGAGAGCAGGGGAGGGGGCCGGTTGGAGTCTTTGGCTTTGTGCTTCTATCACAAGACTGCTCTCGTGGTGTGGGGAACATCCAGTCCAGATGTGGTTTTCCCCAAGGGCACGGCCTGTGCCCCCACTAGGTGAACCCCACAGGGCTGGCTCTTCCCCAGTCTGCCCCCTTTGCGTTGGGAAGGGACCTTGTGCTTTGAGAGTGTATCTTGTTCATGTTTGCACCTCTACCCCCATGCTCAGCCCAGAGCCAGACACAGAACAGACGCCCAAGAGGGGCACCCACTGTCTTGGCTTGCACGGGCCTGAGAGGTTTCCTGGGATATGGAAATTTCCATACTGAAGTGGGGAAAGTATTGGTTAAACCAGAACAAGCTGGCCACGTTAGTACCCAGGGGAGCCTCAGAAGCAAGATCCTCAAGTGACAGGTGTTGGCTTCACCAGGACCCCCAAGCTGCTGTGCACACAGTTGGCATAGCTCGTCTAGAGGTGTCTCCCACATCAAGACCCGCCGTGGTCGTCAGCCCCACCAAGTGTTTCCCATTTTTTCTGATACAAAAGAAATCAACTATATGGGTGGTGGGAGAGGGGGAAGGGGAAGCAAAGTGTGAAGCCAGGAACTGAGAGGCATCAGGGCAAGTGGGAAATTCACCTTCATTTCCAATGAAGAAGAGAGTAATGTTTGCAAAACAAGAGCTGGGTACAAGAATGGGACAGAAAAACAGTCCTGGGCACCGTGTAGAGTCATGGGCAAAATAATAATTGCTCTCTTTGGAATACTTGTTTTGGGCTAGGTGATGTAATAAGTTTCTTTCTTTCTTTTTTTTTTTTTTTTTTAACATTTATTTGAAAAATACAGAAAAACACCAAGTAAAAATGTCCTATGATCCCACCGCTATTCTGGGGTGGTGACTATGATCACCTAAAGGCAGATGGAAGAGTCCTCCTGTGCTCACCTGGGCCCTGCGGTGTTACTTCCAAATGGCCCACAGACAGCGGGTTTGAGGCCTGTCCTCCCCGACTTTCTCTCCTGTGACGCAAGGACACAGATGCCTCCATGTCTACACAGACATGTCTTTACAAATGGAATCAATCTGTACATTTTGGTCTGTAACTGCTTAAAAAAAAATCCCATATATAGACGTTCTTCTCTCCAGATGATTGAATACTGATCTTTTGTGTAGCGTGCCAGTGTATAAATGCAACATAATTTTTCTACCATTTCCTTATTGGTAATTTACTCAGATATTATTATTATAATTTTGGTATACCAACGCCTCATTAAACCTTTTTTGCATATCTTTAGCATGTGTACAAACCCTTCTGTTGAATATATTCTTAGAAGTGTCTGGATCAGAATTCATCCATATTTTTATCTTCGTAAATATTGCAAAATTGACATCCAAAAGGGTAGTACCAATTTATTTTTCCAACTCCATTTTTCTACATCCTTTCCACAGTTTGACGTTATTTTATTTTGCTGAATCTGTGAGTGAGAAGTGGAGTTTTGTTGTTTTAACGTGCATTTTGCTGACCGTCTTTTGATATAAGCTTGAACATTTTTTGGTCTGTTTATTGGACATTGGAATTTCCTCTTCTGTTCATATCTTCTACGAAGCTTTTCTATGAAGTCCTTGCATTTTGCTTATAAATGTATTACAGATCTTCTTGTTTAAGAGATACAAGCACTGTGAGCATTATACCCCATTATTCTTTTTTTGCTTTTCAAATAAGGTTTTAATTTTGATATGGTAAAATCTGTTAATTCATTTCCGTTTTCTCTCCCTTAGGAAGAACTTCCTTACAATGTTACAAAACTATTCCCTGTTGTGTTCTAAAATTTTAGGCTTTCAAAAACTACTTAGGTCTTTCATCCATCAGAAGACAGGTATCTAACTTTTTTCCTTTTAGAGGGCTATCCTATTTTCCCAAGACTTGAAATGTCACCTTCATCATATATTAAATTCCCGTATAGACCCAGATACATTTCTGTACTCTCTGTGTCTTTCCATTGATCTATTTATTTATTACAATGTCATGACTGCTTGGATGAGAGAAGCTTTTTGCTACATTTTCTGTTTAAAAATGACGTCCATCATCACTGTTATTCATGTTTAAAAATTCCTTGGCAATCCTGTAAGATTGTATAAGGATCGTATCATCCTTACTAAATTCTTTGCCCACGCTTTTACATATAAAAGAACGGTGCCAAGAAAAATCTGTGAGACCTCAGAGATACCAGTAGATAGGAATTTTGGAACAAAAGGAAGAAAATCAAAGGAGGAGCATATACTTTGGATTTTTCGTTGTTGTGTTTTACTCATGGGTGAAGTTAGTACACAAAAAGCTTTCCATCTTTTGCTTACCTTCTCTATTTATCTTTGGGTCTGAAAAGACCATGGGGTGGTGCCTGTGGCTCAAAGGAGTAGGGCGCCAGCCCCATATGCCAGAGGTGGCGGGTTCAAACCCAGCCCCGGCCAAAAACTGCAAAAAAATAAAATAAAATAAGACTAACACATGGAAATATGGCTTGACTGCTACAGCTGTGAGCACCCTACCTGCCCTCCCTCCAGGCTTCCCAGTTAGTCCCCAAATCCAGGTGAGCTAGAGATGTTCAAAGACAGAATGGGTTGCCTTTTGTGGGGAAAAAATGAGTTTCTAGTCATTGAAGGTGCCAAGCCTCTTGCTGGGGTTTTATGGAGAAATGGAGACCCACGGTTGAAGACCTATAAAATGTTTTCTAATCCTGAGAGTCACTGATTCTGGGACAGAGCAGCTGGAGCTGTGAATGGACGGGAATAACACACAATGCGTCTAATAAAGTGGAAACCACTGAAGGGGAAGGCGAGCCTTTCACTGGAATGCAATCTCTACCTGGAGAGAAGGTGCTGGTGGAGAGAACAACAGGGCTCCTATTTTAGGAGAGGATGAATACTTTTTAAAGGCAGAACAGAAAACTGGCACGTGGCAAGGTCCAGGAGTAAGGGAAGACATCAACCATCTGGGCATCAGCCGGGGTCTCGGGTTTCTAAAAACACATAAATTCTTATCTTGCTTTGCTGACAATTTCACCTCCAAAAGATGAAGGGAGAAATCAAAGAAGAAAGCTGGCAGTTGACACCAGAAGAAATTGATGTGGGGGTCAGAGACGATAATAACGCCCAAAGAAAGTGGCCCTAGTGCTAGGAGCTGAGAATGAGATTGAAGCCAGGGGCACGTTGTCCCCACTTGAGGAAGAGCATGTGTAGAAGGGTCAGGAGAAGAGGGGTGACTCTTACCTCTCAAAGCCTTAAACGTTGATGTGGGTTACAAAGGCAGTAGGTTCCACAATGCCATTCTGTCTGTGCCATTGTAATGACCCCAAGAGAAGGAGATGGACATGCCTCTGAAAGGACGGCCCACAACAGAGGGGAGGAGGGGTGGATTAGTCAGGTTCTCCTAAAAACAGACCAATAGATGGACACACACACGTGCGCATACGCGTGCATGAGTACACACGCTTTAAGGAATCAGCTCACACGTGGCCATTAGTAACTTCAAAATCTACAGGATGGGCCTTTAGTTTGGAGATTCAGGTAAGAACTGATATTGTGGTTTTCTGTCCAAATCTGCAGGGCCGCAGGCTATAAACTCAGGCAGGGTCCCTGTTTTGTAGTCTTGAGGCAAATTTGTCTACATGGGGGAACCTTGGCCTGTGCTCCTAAGGCCCTCAACTGATTGGACGAGGCCCACTCATATTGGTGGGCTTAATCTGCTTCACTCAAGATCTACTGATTTCAATGTTAATCACATCTAGAAATACCTTCACTGCAACATCTAGCATGGTGTCTGACCAAGCAACTGGGTGCCACAGCTCAGCCAAGTTGACACAGAAAATTAATCATTACAAGGAGCATATGGCCAAGGGCGAATGCAAGGACACTGCGATACTGCTGGATGAATCCTAGGAAGGCTAACGCTGAGAAAGAGCTAAAGGGCCATCAAGAGACCCTGGTGGGGACATGTGCGGATGAGCATCCAGTCGTTAGATGGTGCCTTAGTCTGTTTGGGCTGCTATAATAAAATACCGCAGACTGGGGCTTACAAACAGACATTTATTTCTGGAGGCTGGGAAGGCCATGATCAAGGAACTGGCCCGTTTCATGTCTGGTAAGGCCCTGCTTCCTGGTTCATAGATGCCTACTTCTCGGGCTGTGTCCTCGTGGTGGAAGGGGCAAGAGAGCTTGGTCGAGCCTCTTTGATCAGGATAGGAACACCCTCATGACTGAATCACCTCCCAAAGGTCCCACTTCCAAATATCACCACATTCCAGATTAAGTTTTAACATGAATTTTTGGGGAATACAAACATTCAGACCGACGCAGATGGGGTGCTCAGTGTAGTCGGGTGCAGATCACTCGTCTTCCCTCCTTATCAAGGAGAAATGTCTCTAATCTGGACTGGGTAAAATATAAGTGTATGAAAGAGACCTGAGGCTGAAGATAAGCGAGCCCCCAAGCGTCCTTAAATCTGCAAGCTTATGGGCTGAGACCATTTGCAGCCCAAGACACTAAAAATTCCTAGAGAAGCCCTGTCTGAAATTTTAGAGAAATTACGGAGAACCGTGGGAGGTCAGAGCATCGCAGCTAGCTATTTGGCTTTTCATCAAGGGAACATAGTACAAATAGTCCTTGGCCAACTTCTAAAGGGAATTATAAACCAGTGGTCTGAGCATTCAGAAATCAAAGGTTGTGTGAGGGAGCCAGCCTGGGGTAAGAGATTTGTGATGTCCTGTGCGCCTGTGCTCTGCGTGCCTCACTCCAGCCCTGGGCTGTGTTGCCCTCGTTCACTGTAGTATCCTTACTTAGAAGCGAACAGAGTGAAGGGAGAGGGTGTGCCCAGGATCCCACAGCTGCAAATAAAAGAACTCGGGTCATTAGCAGAGCTTGTGCTCTTTCTCTTAGTGTACAGCAGGGGCTGTCAGCCGATGGCCACGGGCTAAATCTGGCCTGCCAGCTGTTTTTGTATGCTCTGAGCTAAGAATGGTTTGTACATTTTTAAATGGTTGGGGATTAAAACACAAAAAAGAATTATATTTTGTGGTGTGTGAAAATGATATGAAATTCAAATTTCAGAGTCCGTCAATAAAGTTTTATTGGAACTCAGCCATACCCACTTTTTTTGGGTTATGGCTGCTTTGAGGCTAGAATGGCAGAGTTGAGTAGTTAGATCTTCTGATTTTCAGAGCCTAGAGTATTTATTATCTGGCCCTTTACAGAGAAAGTTTGTTGGCCCAGACTTTGCAGCCCATTGGACAGTGCTAGGGCCCATGTGTTAACGGTCACTAGAGAGAGGTTATGGAGACGTGTCAGAACCTGGGAACCAAAAATACTAGGGATATTTTTCATACTGGCATAGACGGAGTGAGGTGATTCCACGAAGAAAGGGGAGAGAAGGGAAGAAGGGACGAGGCAGGATGATGAAAGATCCTGGAATTTAGCTTAATTCCATTCAGACTTTATAAAAATGGGCCTCGCTTTCAGTAGGGCATTTGCAAAGTCTCTCATGATATCCCTGAGGATCTCATACAGCAAATTTGGATTTGATAACAATGAGGTATATGGATCATAGGCTGATCAACTTGTACTCCTGGTATTAAGAAATTACTGACAACCTGAGGTCTCTAGTAATATGCTACAGGGCTGTGTGCTTGAGCCTGTTCTGTCTGGCATTCACATCAAATGTTTGAATAAGGTACAGAGAGCATGCTTATCCAGTCCACAGTGAACTAAGTCTGGGAGTACTTGCAGTTTGAGTCAGAAGAGATGGCGTTTCACGTTAGCAGGAAGAAAATTATAAACCAAGAGGGATAAGATGAAAAATTAAGTGCATTCCTAAGAGAAGTCCAGTGTTTGGATTCAAAGAGATGATGGATTCAGACTGCACTGGGATGATGTGCAGAGACCTTTTCCAGGGAGATGGCCAAGGACGAGCTTGGCTGGGGTGATTAAAGTTCTGAGAACATTACATGAAGAGTAGAGAGGTGCCAGGGAATATTAGGCCTGGGGCACAGAACTTCAACAAGGTATCATCTTACTTGGGTTCCCTAGGAACAAGGATTGGGTGCATTTTATTTGGGAATTACAGAAAACCCTGGATGTGGGGAGGGAGACAGGGCCAGGAAGGCAGCCCCACTGTGATTACCTGGGGTTCACTGCTGTAGAGAATCACTAGGAAATGGGGCGGAACATGCGTCTCTGTCGTCTCATCCAAGACATGAGGGACGGGGACATTTGGATGTCAACTGCCAACCATCACTGATTAGAGCTGTGCCCTGGGGTCTTCCCAAGGCTTCAGAGAGGCCCCCAGATGGCAGTGAGGATGCTGTGGTGGAAGGCTATGTGGCAGGGGACCACACAGGGTCCTGCAGGGAACTGTCATGTGGGTGAAAACTATAGGAAGTAAACTGGAGATGAAGGGGAAGAGGCCTTTCCAACCCTTGCAGTGGCAGGAATTGGTGGCCTCAGAAGGTAGCATGATTCCCAGCAGCAGAACCCGAGGGCCCAGATTTTGGAAGCGCAGTGGAGGGATTCTGGCTTTGAGGAGAATGTTGGAAAAAAAAAAAAAAAAAAAAAAAAAAAAAAAAAAAAATGGCAGTGCTGTCCCTTTGCAGGTCCCAAGTTCTTGTTTTATGACTGAAATTCTTATGAGATAATGAGCATTGGGCAGTGAGTGGACATGTCACTTGCTGGTGACGGTGGAGAGCTAGAGGGGGAGTGCCACTCTAGCCACCCAGCCCGAGAATCATACCATGCATCTCAGCAGTCTTGGATAAGAGGGGGTCACCACCAGCCCACCCCAGGTTCAGGGTTTTGATTCCCCTGACTACCAGTATCAGCGTTGCTGAGCAAAATACAAGGACACTTAAAGCCTGAGTTTAAAAATATCTCCTGGGCAAAAAACGTTACTGCAAGAGGCGGTGTGGGTCCTGTATGCCCACCAAGGCCTCTGTCTTCAGCCTCGTTTCTGAGGCCTGTGGGCTCCGTGGCGGGGTCCCCTCCCCAACCCTTCCTCCCAGACCCTCCGTGTCGGAGCTCAGCAGCTCACGACACAGGCAGCTCATTATTTTCCTGCAGTTGACTTGAAATCTGAAATCAATTGGGTATCAAATAGTCAGTCCTCAGTTTGATACTGTTTTTTCAAAGGTGCAATAACGTTCAGAAATGACACCACATTTCCTAATTATGAAATTCTGTCGTCGCCACTCAGTCTAGAATGACTTGGCTTCAGGGTCTTCTTTCTTTCTTTTTTTTTTTTTTTTAAAGGTTTAGCATACAGTACGATTATTTTAAAATTGCTTTGGAAGAATATATTTCATCAGTGAATTAGGAGTGTGCTTATTACGGAAGTTTGGAGGCCATTTGAGAGGCAGGGTACATGAGGGGCCTCTGGAGGCCCAGGAGGGATGCTCCCCCAACGACTGCCTCCTCCCCAGTGCTCATGGAGGCTTCATTGCCAGGAGCTCTAGACATCTGCCCACCTCACTCACCTCCCACCAGTCAAGACCATTAACCATTTGGTGGTGGTGGGGGAACTCTTGCTCCCCATTAGAACCCTGGCATGCCTGAGGGGAAGGATGGAGCAGAGGCAGGGAGTTAGCCCAAGGGCTCCCTGGTCATCAGTGCTCATGGGGAGCACGTGGGAGAGCGGCTGTCCACACCAGAGCCTGCTCAGAAGCATGGACGCCCTGGTAAGGAGTGGGGCTGTTGAGTGAGCTCTCAACATTTCAAATGTGGTCATAAGCTATTTTAGTCTGTCCAGGCGTCTATAACAAAATGTCATGGCCTGGGTGGCTTAAAAGCAGTGGCAACTTATTTCTTGTCATTCTGGTGGGTGGGAAGTCTCAGATCAAGGTGCCACAGATTCGGTGTCTGGTGAGGGCCTGCTTTCAGGTTACTGATGGCCAGCTTCTGCTGTGTCCTCACATGACAGAGGGAGGGACCTCTCTGGGTTCTCCTTCATGAGGGCATTAATCCCAGTCATAAGGTTTCCACCCCCATGACCTAATCACCTCCCAAAGACCCCACCTCCAAATACTATCACACTGGGAGTTACCTTTCAGCATGTGAAGGTAGGGGACATACACGTTCAGTCACAGCAGGGGTAGGTCGCTGACACAGCAGCCTGGTGAGTCCCAGATGTGACTGGAGTGACAGAAGCCAGATGAACTTCTGTGTGGTCACTTTGGCATTACAATTCTAGAATGGGCAGAGCTTGTCTCAGTGTCCCCGGGGAGGAAAGGACTGTCTGGAAAGAGGGCACCAGGGAAAAGTGTGTGGCGACAGGAATGCCCTGGTGAGGGTGCTGCTCCATGGGTGTGTATGTTTGTCAAAGCAAATTGAACTGTATGCTTTATAAAAAGGATTGTGGTGGCCCATGCCTGTGATCTTAGCACTCTGGGAGGCCAAGGTGGATCATTTGAGGTGGGGAGTCAAGACTGGCCTCAGCAAGAGCAAGATCCAGTCTCTGCCAAAAGTAGAAAAATTAGCTAGGCATTGTGGCAGGTGCCTATAATCCCAGCTACTTGGGAAGCTGAGGCAGGAAGATTGAGTCCAGGAGTTTGAGATGCAGTGAGCTATGATGGTGCCACTGTACTTTAGCCTGGGTGACAGAGTGAGACTATCTAAAAAAAGAAAACATTGTGGTGACTTACTGTCACCATGGATGGCTATAGATAGCAACTCACAGCTAGTTGCAACCTAGCCTAGCTGGAGGCTCACAGGTGATTGAACTCTGCAGCAGGGTGCCACCTCATGCGTTTACACTTGTTTCCTCTTCAGAGCGCCACAGAGCTTCTCATTCTTACACAGGGGCCTGCCCTATTATCCTAGCCGCAAGCTAAATACTGCCCCACTCTCCGGGGAAGCAGCCTTATTTCCTGAGTAATATATTCAACCCAGAGCCCATGCCTCGCAAGACTAGCGTAAAGTCAAATGCTGAAGGGCAGAGGCTGACGACACAGGTGTGCCTCCTGGAGCTGGTGTGAAGGAAGCTGCCTCATTTGCAGAAGATCATACTTCCCCAGAAACTTATTCTTTTCTTTTTTTTTGGTAGCAAAGACCTCTTCACATCGACAAATTATGAATATGTAGAAAAGATGGTATGAGACCACTGCGTGTCTCTGAACCGAGGCCAGTTTAATTCCTAGGACTCTAGTCACTGGTACTTTCCCTGCATTTTCAGCAGCACCTGAAATAGATTTTGCTTCATATGAAATGCAAAACACTGCAGAGTAGAAAGCTTACCCTGGTCTCTGATCCAGGCGAGTGTTCTCAAGCCTGGTGTTCATATATATATATAAAATTTTTTTTTCTCCTCTCTCTTTCTTCAAAATACTGCCTTGCTAAGCCCACAGATGGGGATCATAGGATAAGTAGATGCATAATATATTACCCAAAATATTCCACCAGGCATCTTTCCTTACAGGTCAGGAGGACCTGCAAATGGAGCCTTCTAGGTCACCACATTTCCATTCGAGAGAAAGTCTCTCTCGTAATTAAGATTATGTCAGCATTTCCATTAGAGAACCCCATGGTAAAATCCACTCTGAAGAGCAGCTTGGTTTTAAGCTGTTGATCCTGGAGAGAACTCTCTCTTTCTGACAATGGTTGGGCATCACTTTTTCTCTTAGAGACTGGAGAGGAGGGCAGGGCCATGCCCTGGACAGTGGTCAGTGAGGCTGGCTGACAGTTGATGAATTGGGTGGAGAAGGTCTGCCTGCCCCCCCCCCCCCACCCCGTCTCCTGAATGGCAGGCAAGACCAGCAGGAAGAGCATCTGAGTTCTAGCCAGTGTCCCCCAAACTGCCCTCTGCCAGTCCCCTAAGTCAGAATCACAGAGGCTGTGCCTGTGCTGACACTCGCCTTCCTACAGTACCTTCCACCTGTCTCACCCAATTGAAGTAGCCGGGGTGGGGCCTGGGAATCTGATTTTGTAACTCCATTTCCCGGATGAGTCCTTTGCCCAGGAAATGTGAAGTCACCCTGTCCTCGGCTTTGCTATTTTGTTGCTGGAGGCCTTAGCCAAGCATCTCCTCCTAAATGAGGATATATACAATGTATCCTCATTTATAAAATAGCTGACATTTATTGAGAGCTTACCATGCGTTAGGCATGTTCTAAGAGAGTCCCATAAATTATTCTCACAGGAGCCCCGGGGATTGACACCATAATTATCAACACAGTGAGGTTAAGTCAGTTGCCCAAATCACACAGCTAATAGAGTTGCAGGGTGCACTTTGAATGCAAAGTCTGGATAACATAACTCTCACCGTCCTGGTTTTGGGGGGGGGGGGAAGGTGGATGAAGGGGGAGACATAAACCTGATGTGTGGGCTGTGGTTATTTCTATGGTCTCCATCTCCAGGTCCCTGGGTGGTTCTGTCCTGACGCTTCCATTCTCCTCTGGTTACATCACTCCCTCTTCTGGGTCTCACTCAAATCTGCCTCGTGAGCAGCTAATCTCAGCAGCTAATTTACACTCGAGTGTTAATAAACGATGATAGCCAAACGCGATTGCTTTTCTCAGATAATATGCTTTCAATTTCAGCTGAAGTTTTAACTGAGAATTTCCTAATCTGCCGACACCAGGGACATCCTTGATATCTCTTCCCTACCAGCCCCACTCTCTGTGAGATGTTTCTGAAAACAGCGAACTTCATTAACTAATTAGGAATCTATCCCTTGTATCCATCTTTATATTTAATAGAATGGGAGATGATCCATGGGTATTATTTCTGAGGCTTTTTTGAAATCTTGAAAACTGATTATCACCAGCTTAATGGGTCACCAGTGTCAGGGGGAAGAGATCATCCCCAAGGGGTGACAAATAACAGGGAATCTGTCAAGGTGGCAGGTGCCATTCTGTGTGTGACATGTATGTCCTTGGGACTTACTTCCCTAAGGATCTGCTGAGAGGACAGACAGGCAACTGGTGGGGGTTACCTGGTGTACAGTCATAGGAATGGGGTGGGGGTGCTGCCAGCTGCTTAACGGGGTAGGGGTGGGGATCCTGGGAGGAAGATGCAGTGAAAGGTGAGCATGTTTGCCTGAGAATCATGACTGTCCCTCTCCACTCTGTGAAATTTGTTCTATGCCCTATTTGATTAATTTCACCTCAGCCTGGTGCCCTTGACCTCAGCTTAACACATTCCCTGTGCTCAGTGTACTTGCCTAACATACAGCAGGGGCTGGTGAGTGCTGGGTGTGTGAATGACTTTGGTGGCTTGTAGAGGGGTCTGCTTTATGCCTTCATCTTGTCTCCCATGTTGGGTCATTCGCTGGTCTTTCTTTCTTAGGATTTTAGTAATAAATGCCTGATATGCTGGGAGACTCTTGGTCCCAAGCAAATGGAGACAGCTGCTCACCCTACATTTCTCTGGAACGTTTTTCTCCAAGATACCGACCAGGAAAACACCTTCATTTCCACTGGGCTTTTGCCCAGGTCTTCCCAGGGAGGCCCACTGCCTGCTCCTGCCCCCCACACCATTCCCTGTGTGTTACTTTGCTTATTTGTTGTTTTAATAACACTTGCCACCTTCTCTCATGCTATGTTCTTTATAGGTTTGTTGTGGGTTTTTGGCTTGTTATCTGTTGCCACTAGAATCAAGTACTTCGAGGGCAGGAATATTTGTCTATTCTGATTCCTGACTTAGCCCGAGTGTGTAGAACAGCACATGCCATATTGTAGATGCTCGATGGATGGATGGATGGATGAATGAGTGCTCTTATTATCTGTATAGATTATCCTAGGTGTCATTGGGAAGAATTTTATTTATCTTTTTAATATATATTTTTGAGATGGAGTGTCACTCTGTTACTGGGGCAGAGTGCTGGCATCATCATAACTCAAAGCAACCTCAAATTTTTGGGCTCAAGAGATCCTCTTGCCTCAGCCTTCTGAGTAGCTGGGACTACAGGTGCCCACCACAATGCTTGGCTAGTTTTTCTATTTTTAGTAGAGATGGAGATTTCACTCTTGTGCAGGCTGATCTTGAACTCCTGAGCTCAAGTGATCCTCCTGCCTGGGCCTCCCAGAGTGCTGGGATTACAGACATGAGCCACCACACCTGGCTATGAGTAAGGATTTAAAAAAGCATGAACAACAATCCCTGCCATCAAAGGATTTTTAATCTAGTAGGAGAAAGATAGCAAGAAGAGGCAGTCAAGCCTTTCTCATCTCAAAAGATTTCATCTTTTATGGAAGACACTCTTTCTATATGATCTACTTTCCTCCACTTTTGTTGGGTGTCAGCCAATTTTTGTGCCTGATTCCCACATCTCTGTCTCCAGCTCAAGTCTTGACTCCAGTCTTCAGCCTGGCGACATCCCCCTCATGTTTGCCACAGCCCTACAACGTCTGCCCCTTACACACGTCACTTTCTGTTTCCTCATTTGCAGGGATGACACCACCATTCAGTTCATCTGTCAAGCTAGAGAATAAGAGACTCATTCTTGACCTCTTTCCCCCGCCTCACCTCTCTACTTATTAAACCACTATCCAGTCTCATGAATTTTAGCCTCCAAATATTTCTCAAACGTGGTATCACTTTCACTCTGTACCAATACCCCTCCACCCTGCCTGTCAGCTTCTCTCTAGCAGCTTCCTATCTCTTCACCTCAGCCTGGTACCCTCGACCTCAGCTCCACACAGCTGTCCTTCTGTGTCTATTGAATGCTTACCATGTGCCAAGCCCAGTGATATTTCCTAGGCACATATCACATAGGATACAAAAGAGAGACAAGGATCCTATTCTCGTACATCAGTGGGAACCATATAAATAATAAATCTTACACTAGCTCTCTCTGGCTTATAACCTTCAAACACGTTTCAACCCTTATCTCGGTTATCCTTAGCCTGTTTGGGTCATGGGTCCTTTTTGGAATCTGATGAAAGCTGAATCCATTCACAAAACATTCCTTACAATTTCTGGGCAGAGGGCTCTAGCCTTGGAAGGCTGCAGACTTCAAGAACCCTTAACCTGCATGATCAGGTTCCGTCCTTTTGTACGATACACAAGGCCTTCCTGGCCTGACCTTTCACCCCTCTCCCCACCTTGCCTCTAGTCCTGTCCACCTGCCCCACTCTTTGGTATCCCAGCAACATGGACCTTTCTGAAGTTCCTCCCTGCTGATCCTCCATTCATCCAGTGACCTTTAATTAAGAATCCACTTCTTTATATACTGAGTCACCAGAAGTACAGAGGTAAAACCGAATTTGACACCTGTCCATTTAGACTTTATATTCTGACTCCATGCCTTTCTCTGGCTCAGGCTGTACCCTCTCCTGGTGTTGTGTGGCCTTCCCTGCTACCAGGCCAACGTCTACTTTAAATTTCAATATAGGCTTCTGTCTTCCGGGACATGCCTACATGTAACCTCCATGTTGACTCTGTATTAGATTCCTTCTCTGGGTTCCCATATTTCCTGGTAAATATCTGTTTCCCTGCCCTTAATACATTATAATCATCTGGTTATGGGGCTGTTCTTGTACTGAAATAGGAGCTATTGAAGGAAAGTTTTGTTCTCAATGGTTTTATCCTCAGTGCCTGACATCAATAAATGTTCATTGAATGAATAAATAAATGACTAGGAAGGATAAATAAGTCTAGACAGGCAGGATCATGCCTCATCAAAGGACGGTCCTGAGTGCTCACCTGTGAATTTCATTCTTTATTGAGTGGTGTTTTGGTCAATTCAGGCCTCTGTGACAAATAGCCACAGAGTCAGTAGCTTAAACAACAAATGTTTATTTCTCAGCATTCTAGAGGCTGGAGTCGAAGATCAGGGAACCAGATGTTTGGATGCATAGTAAGGGCTCTCGTTCAGGTTTCGGGATATTTGTCATCTTGCTGTATGCTCCCATGGCAGAGAGAGAGAGAGAGAGAGAGAGAGAGAGAGAGAGAGAGAGAATGAATCCCATCATGGGGACTCCACCTTCAAGATCTCATGGAACCCCTCCCCAAAGCCCCATCTCCAAATACCATCCCATAGAGAACTGGACTTTCAGCATATAAATCTCAAGCACGTGGTCCCTAGCAGGCAGCTCGCAGCTCATGGAAGAGCCTTGGCAATGTTGGAAAAGGATGATAGGGTGTAAGTGAGCCTTTGTGACCACACATCTGGCAGTGGTCTGGGGTGGGTTGGAGGGGGATAGACCTCTGCCCATGGCAGGATCTAAGCTGTAGTTTCAAGAGCAGGGCAGGAGGCATGTGGGGAAGCAGAGGAGGCTGGTGGGCAGGCCGGCCAGCAGCTCCAGCGTCAGCTCTGCCACCTTTTAGCTGTGCAGTATTTAGTGGGCACCTCCCACTCCTGGTCTTTGTTTCTTAACCTGTTAACTGAGAAGGTTTAATTGAATGTACTCTGGGACTCTGTCATGAGTTTCTGTGTCTCTCCGGCTTGATACTGCCTCACTGCCGCAGGCCTACACCTACAGTTTCTTTAGGAGCCGGAGATTTAGTGGCTGGTGCTGGAAATGGCCCCTGGAGTCCACCGTACTCCTGGTGCCGTGCTTAATTTGGATGCCTAGATAGAGAACTGCAACTTGGACGGCATCCGAGGGTATTTCAGGGTTGATAGGAATCTCAGATGTCACTAGGGCTTTGACTGCCTGATAATTAGGCCCCAAGCGACAGCTGGCTACATCCTCAGCCCCTTGGTCCCTTGTCGACTTGGCTCTCGCTCCCTCATTTTCTCTCCTCGGGTACAGAAGCAGCTGCTGGCTGTGATCTTCCTGGCGGGGATCGGCTCCTTATCAGAGCTGGCAAGGCCTCCCCCCAGAAGGAACTCTGGGTGGGTGGGTGGGCGGGCTCCTGTGTCCACTCTGCCTCTCACAGGCTACTGCATTAGGAAAAGGGTCTCACCTGGGGCATCCCAACCACTGTGCCCCCCACTTGGCCCTGCCAGGTCGTCAAGGATGTTGTCCCAGGGTCTCATCACCACCCTGGCAGGTGGCTGCTTCTACTTCACTTGGGAAATGAAGGATTTGGGGCGGCAGTGCTTTCTGAAATCTCTGAGCCAGGGATCTTACATTTTGCAGCCTGTCTTCTTTCTAACCAGCCGGGTACAGAGAGTTAGAGCCTTGAGATGGTCAGTCTCCTGGCATTAGATTTTTTATTATTGCAGAAAATAATAGGGAGGTTGGGATCTGAGTGTGGGCTTGAGTTCTGGCTCTGACATTCACTGTGTGGCCTTAGGCAAGTTACTTCACACTGGTGAGTTTCCTGTGTCTCACCCAGTGGTTAAACAAAATGTGGCCTGAGGAAGCCTTTGTCTTTTGAGAGCTTACATGAGGACCTGCAGCCTAACTTAGTACCTAAACTTAGCAAGAGCCTGACTCAGGAGTATCCTCTTGTAACAGATAGCTCAGTCTCAGCCAGTCACAGCAGCTGAGAATCAGTCAATCACAGGCAGCCAACTGACCAGACCGTGCTTGAGTAAGGTGACTGCTCTGCTGTAACCAATCGTGCTGTCTCTGTCTCACTTTCCCTGCATAAATGCTGCCTTCCTGCCTTGCCCAGAGGAGCTCTCTGAACCTCTTCTGGTTCTGAGGTCGGTGTAACCGGTAAATCTTTCTTTGCTTAATTAAACCTTGCTAACTTTAATCCATCTAAGGATTTTAATACCGTGAAATGGGGATGATTCTGATCAAGGAGATGTCCCAAGGAAGGGAGGAAAACCTACTGAACTCATCAAGGGGTTCTTGGCTTTATACAGGAAAGAATTCAAATGAGACAACCAGCAAAAGAAAGTTTCTTGAGGCCAGGCGGGTGGCTCATGCCTGTAATCCCAGCACTGAGGGAGGCAGAGGCAGTTGGATTGCCTAAGCACAGAAGTTTGAGACCATCCTGAGCAAGGGTGAGACCCCATCTCTACTAGAAATAGAAAAATTAGGCATATGGCAGGTGCCTGCAGTCCCAGCTACTGGGGAGCTTGAGGCAAGAGGATCTCTTGATCCCAAGAGTTTGAGGTTGCTGTGAGCTGTGACACCATGTGGTGACAGAGTGAGACTCTTTCTTCAAAAAAAAAAAAAAAAAGTTTATTGAGACAGAGATGGACAATAAACCCTACTCCACAGAGTAGGGGACTTCCTGAGCAGAAGAGGGGCCCCTTATGGGGCAATGGTAACATTTTTAAATGTTTAGAGACCCCATATGTGACCATCCTGGTCTCGAGGTCGGGCATAAAGGGTGGTCATAGACTGCTGTCACAGGCAAGTGAGCACGAACACTTTGCAAGGCATCACGTTTAGTATTTATCCACCCTTGGGTGGTCCGGGAAGGTGACCTGCTGGCAACTCCTTTGCTCAGGGTGGTTCGGGTCTGGGGTCAGTCATCTTGGCTGCACTCGGGCTCTCTAGGCTGGCCTTTTCTGCCTTAGCCCTATGTTAATCTCACTTAGTGCATAGACTTGTGAGAAAGAATTGGGATAACACCGACGCTGATTCTTGCTACTCCTATCTATGGTGGTGATTTTTTGGAAGGTGGAAGGGGTGACAGTGAGCAGATCTCCCCGTCCTGCCTACCCAGGCCATGGATGACTCCTCAGGGAGAGTCTTGGCTGCCTAGGGAGGCTGAAACCCAAGGGGACCATGAGCTCCAGGCCTCCCAGGAAGCACATTGCCATTGCAGGAGGAAGAAGGGAGGGCTGTCCCCAGGGTACCATTTGTCCCTGCCTTTCAGAGGGCTCTAGTATTACAGGAGGAGGAGCCAAAAGACCTCTAGAGCTTCCCATGGGGGGCTAGTGAGAGTGATGGAAGCCCTGGGCTGGAGGGCCCTCTGTATCCTAGACTCTGCTTCTGAGACTTTTTCAGGATATCCCACAACCTATTATGTAGATTTAAAAAGAGGGAGAGGGGAGGTTGAACAGCAAATAAAAATGATGAGTTCCTATAATTTTTTTTAAAATTGAAGCTGGTGGTTAAACGTGCATATTTTTTTCTGATTTGTGAATTTATTGATATGAAAAGTCTTACAAAGTACAGAAATAAATTGTATTTTGGTATAATGGAATAAATCATCTTTGTTTCAAAGACTAATAGCACTTCTTTGGAACTTTTCTTACAAAAAAAAACTAGGCTATTTGATCACTGTCAATGAGAAACCCTTTTTATTCTTTTTTTTTTCCTAACATCAATGACAAGAAGACCTTGGGAGAGGTCATGGCAAAAGCAGCCAGGAAAAACAAACCCTTCCTTGTTCCTTATGACTATTTTGAACATGTCCACTGAAAATATTTTTACCTGTTGACTCTTATTCCCCAACAAAGACAAACACTTTCTCCCTTGCATGTCTTTTTCTTTTCATTTTTAATATTAATTCTCTCCAGGAGTCCCTTTTCTGGAAACTGAAATAAGTATTTACTTGATTATAAATAGTGACACAGTGCGTGGTCCTGGGCTCACACAGCACACGAATCCAGGCTTGCTGTCTATTATTTATTGTGCTATCAACACAGCTCCTCAATTGAATCCTGGTCTTAAATCAGGGATGCCATCACAGAACCTAATGTGAGGGAAAACCACATGTACCAGGAGGCTCCTTTATTTTTCCTCCCTGGCTTGTCAAGCAGCCTGAAAATGGGGACTTGATATTAAGAGGTATGTGTTGAATAACTCTGCCTGGTTGCTGATGATACTGTGGTGTGGCAAGGTACCAGCTCTTGCTGACACTGAACAGATCTGCATTCCAGGGGGCGGTAAATCCCAATTCCTTTGTCTAATAAGACATTTAACATTTAGAAGACACAGCCAGGGCACCTCAAGGCATTTAAAATTATATTTGAGTCTTATGGGAAATGTAAAAGGGTCAAGGAGTTAGGAAGAGTTGTATGAGCTTCGAGATTGACTTTGTTGGTGCAAATGTATGGGGATTCGTGTTCGGAGTACCTGGATTTGGTATGGGCTGCTCCCCCAACAAGCTGCATATGGGTTGGGGGCTGTTATCTCATTCAACACGTACAGCTACAGAGTGCCAACTACATGCCAGGCATGGAGCTGCATTCTAGAGAGGGATGTGGGGGTCACAAACCCTGGTCGCTGAAACCTATATTCTCAAGAGTGAGATGAGCAAACAAATAATTGCAGTATCTTGATAAGGCTTCAGGAAGTCTCCCTGTGAGGGTAACTGGAAGGCTTTGCAGTGTTAATTGGACTCTGGACTTTGAGTGTTAATTCTGAAATGGGTTCCTGAACCCTCTCCTCCAACCTCTGTCTCCTAGAAAGTAGTGGTGACCCCAAGTTCCCAAGCAAGCAGTGATTTTCGACTGGTGTGCCACAGCACACTAGGGTGCTGTGCAAAAATTTGAAAGGTCATTAATTAAACTATTTTCAAAAGAAGTTCAAAGCACAGTAAATATATTCTTTTTTTAAAAAGTCTTTAAAAAAAAATAAACATCATTTAAGTGTGCCGTGGAAGTTTATAGGTTCAAGTGTGCCTTGAGATAAAAAGAGGTTGAAAAACAGTGCTTGTCATTTTTCAAGGGTCCCCTTTGTTCACTTCCTCACAATAATTATCTAAAGGGCCAAGAAAGCTATTTCAATGAAAGTAAGAGAGGATTAGGTGAGATGCAAAAACAGATCTGTCTCTCCCCAGGAACCCTACAATGGGTAGGGCGTCATAATGGTGCCATAGCAAAACTGCACCCTTTTGTGGCTGTGGCTTGCCAAGCACAGAACCAGTGACATGCTAGGAAACTGGTTTTCAGAGCGGGGAAGGCAAAAGCCCTGATTTTCAGTGTCTGCCAATTCCCTGGTATAAATACTCCCATCGTGGCTAATTTAAAACTGTCAGTGGCTTAACAACTGGCTTGAAAAATTCCTGAAAACCTAATTGGCCGTGGTAAGCCACAGGAGCTGGCTTCAGCACACCACTGCACAGGCCCCAGCTTAACCCATATTTCCACGGAAGCCTATCCTGGTGTTTCCTGTAGGGACGGGTTGAGGTAGGCCACGTCACAGACTGTCACGGTGCCTGGCACACAGGATGCTCTCAGGATATGTTGGTTCCCTCAACTCTGCCTTCCTTCATCACAGGAACAGCAGAGTGATAGCTGTGTCACCACTCACTGGGTTAGTGAGCACTTGTGGAACACCTGCTGGGTGCCATCTACCCTGCTTGGGACTAAGGGAGACGTGACCTTGCCCTACAGCTCCCTGCAAATCAACGTAGGAGGCAGAGTGAGGGGCAGAGCCATGGGCAGCAATAGGAAGGTTATTGCTGTGAACCGGCTGTGCAGAGGTCAACAGGGGAGCAAAGAGGAAGAGGCCATCAGGGAAGGCTTCTTGGAGGAGGAGAAAGGAAACATGTCTGGAAACATGAGATAGATAAAGAGGGGGAGAAAGTAGAGCTTGTAGGGGAGACAGCAATCTTTTTGCTCTGTATCACCTCCCTAAGCAGCCTGTTTAGACACCTTTTCCATAATCATTTCCTCCCTCCCCACCAGACACATCCATATCTGTGTTTTATACATAAAAATAGTAGGATTTTTCTGCTGTCCCAGAACAAGGGGGCAATATTTCTCTTTGTTGAGAATGTGCCCAGTAGGCCAAGAACCCTAAGAGGGCAGAAACCACCACTCTCCTTGCTAACTGTTAAACAGGTTGTCTGCCCATGGACAATTACTTGCAAAATCAATGAATACATAAATAAATGTCACTGCCAGTAGAAGAACTAATTCAAGAAGTGGGACAGAAGAATGAAACAGCATAGGGTAAATGAGGGAATGCAGAGTTTTGCTCCCATTTATAAATAAGGTAACCAAGAATCTAGAAACGACAGGGTTGGAGAAGCAAACGGGGGTTCAGTTGGCAGGTCCTGGAATGCCAGGACAAGATGTCCCATCAGGAGACTTCTAACCCTCAGCCCAGAGTGAGAGCTTATCAAGTGACTCTCAGGACTCTTTATTGTCACCATCAGAGATGAGCTACCCTGGAGGGTCTGTGCTCTCCAAGGCGGAGATCAAAAACCCCTGGCTAACTTATTAAGCTCCAGAGTTTTAATGAAAGAGCTACAATTACAAAGCTCTCTACCTTTGGCACTTGAGAATCCATCTCAATTTCCCCTTTCTTTCTGAAGCGACAGAGATTGAGGATTCATTCTGCACATAAAACAAGTGATCAATGGCTTCTGGCAGTCGCCATTGTCTCTCTCTCCCCCCATCAGTAGACAATGTATCTTGGGTAGCTGCTGGGGCCTGAGAAAAATGAGTTTGCCAGACACAGTTCTATTTTGATTTAGATCACAAATAGCTCAGCTCAGTTTTTACATTGATAACAAGGAGATGGGTTCCATTTCCCAAGTTCTGCAATCTGAGAATAACCCCAAATCTGTTGAGAGAGAGACTGATCTTTTTGTGTGAATTGTAATGCACAGTGCCCCAATTTTTATGGTCCGGCTGATGCATAGAGAACCTCTGTCTGATCTGGCCCTTTTCCTGGAACCTCAGGGATAGATGAGGTCTGGTTTCTGAGGGGTGACCAAGAACTACAACTGTAGTTCTTCCCAGACCACACAAACCTGTCCTGGTCTGGGTCTGCCTGGAGGAAGGGCGCAACTCCAAAGGGGTTTGGGGTGGGGAGCGGGAAACCCAGGAAAAGGTAGGCGACATTCCACTCGCTTTCATGAAAGGTATTTTAGATGACAGATATCATTTCAGGAGGAAGGATTGGTGCTTAAGGAGAGGAAATTCAGCCCCCACCACTGTCCTCCAAAAGGATCTCCTTCCCTCAAACTCCTTTCTCCTCAAGGGGAATAAACACTGGATGTGCACCTGAGAAGCCCAGTTTAGGAGCAGGAACTGTTCACAGGAACACAAGGTGATTCTCTGAGAACCGTGCTGAGCATAATCCCACAAAATGCAACCCAAACACCATCATCTTGAATTTGGGAATGGCAAAAGATCAAAGTCCCAAGAATCTAAATCCCTAAGGTCTAAATCCCAGGCACCTAAATGCTCCCAAATCACAATCATGAATATTTAAAATCTATAATGATAGAATCCCGAGAGCTGAATTCTAGGGAGTGCTTTGGGTTGTATGCGGGATAGTTGCACCTAACTGCCATAGGTGGAACTATTACCTATTGTCTTTATTTGGAAATTGAGTCCAATTTAAGGAATGTGTGTGGGTGCCAAGTTGACAAGAGGTAGATCTGGAGACTTAATTTTAGGTATCGACTTGACTGGATTAAGAGATCCCTGGAAGTCTGGTAAAGCATTATCTTGGATATGTCTGTGAGGGTCCCCAGAGATTAGGGTGTGAGACTGAGGGGAATAGGTGGGAACATCAGAGGGCGCTATCTGATTGCTGGGGACCTGGAGAGAGCAAATACAGAAGGCAGAATGATCTTTGAGAGGTGGGACAGACTTTTCTACTGCTGACTTGGGCATCAGGAATTTGACTCAATGGAAGTGGCTTATCACATTGACTGTGTGTGAAAGCATCCTGTGTGTCTGTAGCAATGTTGAAGTTTCCTCATTAAATGAAGAGATATCCTTTTTGTATGTCTGCATTTGTGAAAGTGAAAATTCCTCAAGATTTCAGCTCTTTGGGTGACTGCATATGCAGTGGCAACCTTTCATGATGTTTAGTCCAGCTTGTGAAAAGACTTAGCTGGTCTGTCATGGTATTTTAGATGACTGCAGTTATAAAGATGGGTTACACAACTGCCAACCATGGTGGTGATGTTACTGTCAAGTTCATTGCCTGCTGCTCCAGAGGAAGCCAGTGCCCTGACTGAGATAGCAGGGGCTGCTGCAGAAAAATGGGAGGTGGGGGAAATTTCTCAAATCTGTCTCGTGGAGAACTTGGGAGGAAGGGTTTTTAAAGATAGTTTGGTGTGCAAAGGGCTAGGGAACTGGGTCTGCTGAATGGCTGGTGTTGAACTCATAGGGCTGGGCATCCAACCCCATAACCTATACATGGGTCTCGTTAGCATCAGCGGGTCCCCTGGAATACAGAGTCTGCTAAATACTTCCAAGATCGGTCTTAGGCTTTATAATAATAATGTTATCTAGAGAAGCACAAGTCTTGGGCTTTACAATAGTGAAGTTATCTATGGAAGTAGTAGGAGGAGTCCTAAATTTTACCCCTATCAATCAGGGAAGATAGTGCCATTAAGCAGTAACAATTATAGAGGTAAGGAAGGTAGGGAACAAGGCTGAGTAACTTCTGGCTCTATCCATACTTTTATAAAAATCAGACTTTGGTTAATACTTATACCTTATGGCTCTGCATTATTTTAATACAGACAATTTCAATAGGTGTTTATACATTTTGATTTTTGGCCTAATTTCTTTAAGAATACTGTGTGTCTACTCATAATTGTTAAATCCACACAACTATTGTTAGTATACCTGAGTATTTATGGTTGCAAAAATATATACGTTATTATTGTCTGTTTTATCATGTAAGGTAGCCTATGGAAGGTTCTGTTACGTTTTTATGTTTCTCAACTGAATCTCTTTTTAAAATGTAAATAAATGCCTTTTAAATACTTAAAAAAGTTCTTCTCTCAAGAATTATATTCTTAGGATTTTAATCGTTTAGGATTTCAACATCCAGAATTATGGTTTGGGGGATTATGGCCCAAAGCCCTATCCTTTTCCAACACTTTATGCCACACAATTTTGATTACCGTAGCTTTACAGTAAGGTTTGGGATTGTCAAATGTGGGTTCTTCAACTTTGTTTTTCTTCTCAAAGATTGTTTTGGCTTCTCTGGATCCTTTGAATTATATGAGTTTTAGGATCAGCTTGCCAATTTCAGCAAAGATGTTTACTAGGGTTTTAACAGGGCTTGACCTGAAACTGTACATCAATTTGGGGGCTTTAATTTTAAAGAACAAAGTGGTATGGAAGTGAGGTAATATGGTGTAGAGGAAAGAATGGGTGGAAGCTTCAAAGTCAGGTGAGCACTGGCTGGCTTTGTGACCTTGAGGAAATCAGTCTTCTTCTTTTAGCCTGAGAGTCCTCGTCTGTAAAACGGCCTAAGGATGCTCACTCTAAACGTCCTTTGAGTTTACAAGGCAGGCTGGAAGGACAATGCCTGGCACATAACTGTAGCACATATTTATTTTGGGGGGACTTTGGAACTCACCCAAGTAGTAAGAGAAAACTATTGAGTTAGAAAAATATAAAGACTAGATAGGACTTCTGATATTCAATTAATGTATATTAAAATTTTGTTGTCTGTGACCTTAATCTTTCTTTTGCCACTAGAATACGTTTTCTTTTTTCTTTTCTTTCTTTCTTTTCTTTTTTTTTTTCTTTCTTTTTTTTTTTTTTTTTAGAGACAGAGTTTCACTCTGTTGCCCTCGGTAGAGTGCCATGGCATCATAGCTCACAGCAACCTCAAGCTCTTGGGCTTAGGTGATTCTCTTGCCTCAGCCTCCTGAGTAGCTGGGACTACAGGTACCCACCACAACACTCAGCTTTTTTTTTTTTTTTTTTTTTTTTTTTTTGTTGTTGTTGTTGCAGTTGGACGGGACCAGGTTTGAACCCGCCACCCTTGTTATATGGGGCCAGTGCCCTACTAACTGAGCCACAGGTGCTGTCCCCTAGAATATGTTTTCTTCTGCAACTTGGACAAAATCCTTTCCACCCTCATAGCCTAGTTGGAACAAATCTTGCCTTTTCTGAATACACCAAGCATTATTTCTTCTCTGACAAGATCTAATTCTGTTTGCCTCTTTTTTCCAGATTTTGATATGAGTCTTGACTCTGCTTCTAAATGTGAGCCTATAAAGGCAGGATTCAGCTGTGCCTTCCTTGGCGTATCAGTGTGAAGGGCTGGATAAAGTATGGCCACCATAGTGCCCCTACAACATGGGGTAAGGGGTGTGGCCTGACTTCCCTGTATTCTTTCCCCAAGGGCACACATACCCTGCCCTGTGCTCAGTCAGGCTCTGATAATCAGTGAAATGTTTAAGGAAGCAGGCGAATTGACTCTGGAAAACCAGATTTCTTTCCCCTAATTCTTTCATGTAAGCTGTAGCAGGGGCTTTCTCATGCCTTGGGCACAGTGCTCACTTCAGCACCCCTGCGTGACACACCTGGGAGGAGGCCAGAGACCAGCATGGAGGAGTCTTATTATCACTTTAAATTTTGCCAAATTGACAGATGAAAAATAGTATTCTGTCTTGATTTGTGTTTCTTTCCTTACTGCTATGGTTGAATTTTTTCTGTTTATTAGCCATTTTTACTTGGGTTTTGATTAAATTTTCCACCTGAAGTATTTTAATATTTAGATTTGAACTAATAGAGAAGAGAATGGTGATTAGTAGGAGATGCAGTTCAATAACTTGTTAGGGAATGATCAATTAAAAGGTTGCAAATGGCTCAATGTGAATTGTGTGTGTGGAGTATGAGTGTGTGTTCAGAGTTAGAGACTCACTCAGCTTGGGACACTTAGGAACTCTCCACTGACCTCATTATTTGTCACTTCTAAGTCATGATAGATACGTTTATCCATGTGCTCTGTGTATCTTGCAAATTTAAGCATTGTAGCCTTCTACGTGGGGCCATAGCAGAGATCTACTTCTCTTAAGTCTTTCAATTATGCTCCCTTGTTGACTTCAAATATTGGCACCTCTTCCAAACATCTCTCTGGGCACATAAGCTGCTGATCATTTCCCTTGGGAAAATTGAGTTGAACATTATACAACCCTGTTGAGTTGAGATACTGCTTTTTGTGTCTGTTACCATTTGCCAGTCAATTACGTGTGTTTTTGATGGTTAGGAGAGCCTGGGGCTGGAGGCAGAAAAAGGGATGTCCTCCCATCCTGTGTTACTTTGCTGTGTGTGGAGCTCCTGGCACATGGCACATACTCTTGGGGCAGGGTGGTCGGGGTAGAGTCCAGCTAGGCCAATGTTGAGAGTGAGGAAGAGACCAAGAAGACAGTCCCTTGTCTTTGAGCCCACGAGAGAGGCTTTATGGATAGCTTCCTGGAGCAGGAAACCTTGAGACTGACAGTGGGCTTGATTGTGCTCCAGGTATTGGGAACAGCCAGGTGAACCTGGTGCTACTGAAGAGTGTAATCTGTGGGAAATGGCAAGTGGTGGAGGAAACTGGACATGGAGAAAAGGATGAGAGTGCAGAAGTGGCCTGGGTACTTGGTGGAGGTGGTAGTCTTTACCCTGAAGGTGAGGGGAAAGTAAAGGTGAGGCAGCTGCATGTAGAGCACTCAGGGAGAGAATCAGCTGCCGATATCACTGATGGGCTGTGGGACTGAGTGGCAGGGTCAGGTAGACCAACTTTGGCTTTTGATTTGGGAGCTGGGTGAATGGTCTTGCCAGGAATGAAAAATACATTCAAGGATGTAAGTAACATGTTCAGGATTGACCATTTTGACTTTTGAAGGTCTGGGGTACACCTAAGAAGATGAGCATTTGGGAGAAAGATGTGGGCCGAGGATAAAGATACAAAGGTTGACAGTTGTCAGCTGAGTGGTAGGTGAGTGTAGAGGTGCGTGTCAAGTTGCCTGGAGAGAATGGTATGTGTGAAACAATGAACAAGCCTCCAGGAACGCCAGGATTTGTGGATGGAGTAGGGAGAAACAGTAGTAGGTGGTTATACAGGCCATAGACTTCCTGGGTCTATGAAGACCAGGAGATGAAGAAATTAAAAATATCAAAGAAAAGTTAAGAGAGAACAGGCTGAGGAATTCCAATGTGTGTCTAATAGGACTTCTAGAAATAGAAAATTTAGGGAATGGGAGAAAAGCTGTTTTCAAAGATATGGAAGCTGAGGAGTCTGAAGTTGAAAAAAGACAAAGGCCCTCAGATTAGAAGCACACGCTTAATGCTAAATAGAAATATGCCCAGCAGAGCACCTGGCAAATAGGAGCTGCTTAGTAAATACTATCCCTTCCATTGCTTCTCTCTTCCCTTCCTCCCTCCTTCCCTCCCTTCAATAGTTACTGAACATCTGGTATGAACTTGACACTGTCTTGGTTTTGGACATTAGTGTGATGAATTCCCCCTGACAAAGAGCTAAGAGTTTGGCAAGGAAGAAAGACATGTAAGCAAATGCGTGCGATAAAATCACAAGACCCATGGCAAGAATCATTATAGAATCTAGATGATATGACAAGGACAGACAGGTGTGTGTGTGTGTGTGTAAGACTCCACAGAGCAGGTGATGCCTCAGTTGTTTTGTGGAGGGGATGCGTGAAGGGAGAGGAAAGAATTTGGACAAGGGCACATAGTCCTGTGCCTCTGTGTTTGTGGGAACTGTGGTCAACCCATTGTGTTGGAGAGTAGGCTTTGAGGGGCTTGTGTGTATTTTTTTTATTCTCCATATTTTGAATTCCCCAAAGGTAATGTGACTTTTGTGGGGGATGGTATTTTCTGAGAGCACAACTTACATCCATGAACAACTGACCTTTAAAAAACAATTTGCCGACTCACCTGCGTAGACATTCAGCTACCTCAGCACAAGCATTTTATTGCCAAACTTCTGGAGGACAGAGACTCAGTGCTGCCTGGCAACAGATTCTCTGGGTTGCTCCTGTTCAAGCTCTGCTGAAACTCAAATCCCTGAAAGGAAGTGCTCCCGCAGACCCCAGGAGGTGCAGGGAATACCATGGGGAGAGGCTAGCGTGCCTGGAGAGTGTCTGCTGATTTGCTGAGGAAGAGCTTCCTAGCTTCTCTGTTCTTTCATCTGTTAGCGAGGAATGACACCGGATTCCACTTATGTGTCTCACAGACATGTTGTTATCAGGAACATTGGCAAAGCTCTTTGATATATGGAGATGAAAGATGCTGGATTAATTCAAAGCTTTATTTGTTGTTTTTTACTATTATTAATAGTTAAATTGCCGAACACACTTTTGACAGTCTTGTCAGAGCTCTTAGATACGTCCTCTTCCCTGGAAGAGTAAATATCACCTTCAGAGGCATAACTACCATCTTTTTTTTTTTTTCTTGGCAGTGAAAAATGACTTGAAATCACAGTATTTAGGATGATGATATTTTTGATGTACTGTATCTTCTTTCAAGCTCTTATCCTATTCCCCCACACCCATGTTAAAAAAAATAAAATGAAAGGGCTGAAAAAAATTCAGATGTCAGCCTTGTCTTGGCCTCCCGGGTTACCATGGGGCCCACGTGAGGAGCTGGATGCTGGGCAGAGGATTAGCAGGAGTGGTCACCCAGAAACCAAGCTGTGGTGAGTGTATGAGGTTCTGGACTGAAAATCATGGTTGTTGCTATCTCCAGAATCACCTCTAAGCACAAATTTTCCTTAAAACCCACAAGTTTCTTGGGAGCTTGGATTTTTTTCACCTGTCCTCTGGGTGAAAAGGAGTGACTTCAAAGCTAAAAAAGTTGATGCTTCAGTTTCTTTCATCTTAGATTCTATCTGAGGCCCAGGAAATATGTTCTCGTGTTTTTGCAAAATTAGAAGAACTGGGATATTTTCACCACACTCCATTCAGACCAACTCTCCTTCCAGTCCAGCTTCTTCTCTCCCACACTTGTTGTGTCCAGGTGGTGTGAGGTGGCCTCAGCCAATTTTGGTTTCCTGCCTCAGGTGATTAGGAGTATGCCAGTTTGACCACAGTTTGGAAAGCTCATTGGGAACATCTCAATAAAACAAAGTTACAATTATAAATTGGGCTGCAATAAACATTATGGTACAGATGTCTTTGTTATATTGTGACAAGTTCTTAACTCTACTCGAGCTTAGCAGTACAGACATTATCCTGTGACCAGCCTTAAAATTGACCACCTGCCTTTAACTAAGCATCCAAGTTTATCATAATTATGGGAATTAAAGTTTAATTTACAAAATAACTACCTTGATAAAGACAGCAATGTTTTTACATCTACTTGTTTGAATTTTATAACTATGTCTCAACTGTTCTGACATCAGGCAGAGAGAAGAGATGTTAAGTAAGAACAGCCTTGCTAAAAGCTCAACATGTATTCTCGCTTTTGTGGATTCATTATCAAGTGTGGAGCCAGCTCTTGTCTGGAATATCACCCACTGGGTCTCAAGTGCCAACAGAGGTCTTTCTAGTTTTTGCTTCAAGAAAGAAAGTGCATACTTGACCCTGGGCTCAACCATCTTTAAACACATGTAGGCTGCTCCATTTTAAATATTTTTCTGCTTCAGCTCACCAACAGGAAACAAAACAGAAGAGGCAGTATTGTTACTTATTTTGCCTTTGTGGTAACTCAGATGTACATGAAATCTTTCTATAGCTAGCTTTAATAAAATTTAATTTCTGTTTCAGTGCAGTAACCCAAGGGATTATAAAATGTGGGTCCTTATGAAAGCTTCTGAGATACACAAAAATGGACAAATGTCAAATCCATGTGGATGGAAACCCCGAAGCCCTCCCAGCAGCACCAGTAAGCCGAGCATGTTGACACTTGCACGTGTGAATCAGAAAGGACGCTGTGGACTGTGTTTCTTGGAAGTGAAATAATGGACCATAACACAGTCCGTCCCAAAACTTTCATCATATTCCATATAGACACAGCCTGAGAATATAAATGTTTTTTTAAAGGGGCAGTTTGATATAGTACATTTCAGAAAAGCATCTCACCTACTTTGGGGAAAATCAATGAAAGATTAATAATTATAGAGACCCCTAATTTATAAAGAAGAAATTTAGGAGTTGGCTTTCTAGGAATAAAAGACAATATGAAAGTAAAGCATGATCAGCAGCAGAAAGGGGTTTACAATAGCCGGGGTTCACAGAAATACATAAAGTATGACCCAGGTGAGGCTTGAGGAGTTATTATTCAAGGGCTGGCTGACTATTTTGAGGATGACAGGTGTAATTGCTGGTGTAAGGGACAAATGTGTTTGAAATCATTATTTAGGGAGTAAAGGTTAATAGATAAGCCATTATTAATACATTTTGAAGGACAGATATAATTTTTAAAAGTATCAATATCCTTTTCTTCTTCGTTTGCAGTTTTCTATTTTAAATAAGCTGCTTTGTTGGATTGATAGCACATCCTTATCTGTGAAATGCTGATCTATGACAGAGACTTCCAATCTTTTAATAATGAATTATAGTGACCCGTGAATCTAATTTGAAAGGTGCTATAGCATTGTAACACAGTACTGTAGTAAGATCTACGTTAAAATATTCAGTATCATTATCCCTTTAAAACTGTTCTTGGAAATTAGGTTGATTATATGTGAGCATTTGCTGAGTGAATCCAAGAATGTAAATGATTGCTTGGATAGCTAACTCTAGCTTGAATTATTTCAGAAAAGATAGATCAGAGAATGGTATTCAAAAGTCTAAAACTCACCAACCTCTATAGGCAGCTGTCATTTCAGTTACGTTCTCTGGGCAATAGGCATTTGAAATCAATTCTTTTGTTTTAATATTCCAAGCCGATTTGGAATATTTCCAGAACCTCTCCATCATTCTAAACATACAGCACAACCCTCCCTAGAATTCAAGAGTTGCCACTTGTCACCCCTATATTTCCAGTCAGGAAAGAACTGTAGAGAATCATCGTACTACATCATGGAAATATTTGAATTATATTTCCCTAAAGGATAAGTATTTTATCAGTTGAATGAGACAAAGAACCAGATTCTTCTTTTTAATATGCACATACACGTACTTTGTACTGCTGCATGAATATCTTTCAAATCACTCAGAGCCTTATTGCTAACAGGGTTTCATACTTTCATTTCATGAATACAATGAAATGTACAGCCAACACCACCACCAATCAGATTTCCTCATCATTCAGCACTTTCTGTGTACGGAGACAAAGTTTCACCTATGCCTTGCATCAAAGTGAATTATGGCACCTCTTTCTGTGTTCACATACAGTCTTAATTTGGGGGTCTTTGTAACAAAATGTAAATGCCTCAGAGATTTTTCTTGAAACCCCAGGACCTTCTATCTGCTATTGTTATCCCCTTGAACCTGTAAATAAATCCTTATATTGAAGTAGTATTGGCACAGGCTGAGAAATAATAATGTTACACCTAACTTCAGCAAAAAAATACCACAGGCAATTCTCATGCACTTAAATCTATGTTATTATTTCCCAAAGTAATGTCTTTCGCAAAGACTGCAACTTGCATACCTTAATCATCTTAATTGACTATTAATATGTACACTGGTGATTCAATAATGTCTTACAGTAAGTGTTCTGTGGCTTGGATTTCTAACACTGGTTCTGAATTGACTCTGTGGTACAATAGTTCTCTATAACTCTACTTGCTTATAGAGATTAGTTATCCTTAATATGTGGCCTATGGTCATTACATGTAACACTTACGATCATTATATCTGGTCTACTCCCCCACACAGCTTATTCCTGATGCCAGTAAATGTAGCTCTAGCTCCAAGAGTTAATATTCAACTTTTTTTCTGCTCCACATCAGAGATCATTGCTTTCTCCAATTTTTCTTCTAAATGCTGCTTATTGCGATTTATGTGCCTCTGAACACACACCTATAGAAGCGTTTTGATGACAGAATACTTTCAATCAGTGCTACCACTTTTCTAAAAGTAGGCAAAGAGAAAAGCTTTGAAATAAGGAAAATGTGTCAATTCTCTTTTCATAACCCTTCAGTGATCCAAGGAGAAATATGACATGAACACATTTGTTCTGCTGGAATTAAATTTGAGCTATGATAAGGTGGTCTGGTAGTCATCCTCCATTTTCTGGAATATTCCATACATTCTCTCACCCACAGGATTTAGCTTTGACTAAGCAGCTCATTCTCAACAAACTTGAATAAGCTCTTTGTAATGTCTCCCAATTCAACTCTTTCTTCAAGTCATAATTTAAATATCAGTATTTAAGAGAACGTCTTAAAGTCTTTCACACACTATTTGGCTTCACAGACATTGGCAAACCATTTGGGTATGTATAAAAAATAATTAGATGCTGTTTCTTTGGGGGTACTTCTTGTTTGGAGATTGTGATGCGTGATTAGTCCATAGATGTCTTGAAAAAGAAAACAAGCCAAGTTTATACGTTTTCTGTATCTTCATGTTCCAATCAGTAATAATTGGCTCATTTAGGTGTTTAGTGTTTCATCAGGCCAGGACAACATATACTTTCTAAACAACATTAGAGGAACCTCACATGTTTGTGAGGGCTAATGTTTTAAGAAGCATTTAATTATCCTTTTAGCCTTAGGTGTAATTTACTTAAACAATATTAAAAGAAGCCATTGTGGTTTCTTTCTATAATTATGGAAAGGTATGAATGGTGATTAATGTTATTTCCCACCCATAGTTAAAAACTAGCTCGTCAGAAGCCTTTCCAGAAAGAATTATTAATTTTGAAAACATGTCAATAACACTTGCAAGTGATCTTCTTCCCTTTGTCAACTTGTTGAAAATTATTTTTCTTAGGCTTAGATAATAAAAATACATAGAAACATATACTTTAGATAATAATTATTCATTCATAATTTCTTTTCCAGTAATGAAAATGCAGATGATTTATACACACACACAATTAGTATGATATATAGAGGAAAATAGTTTTTTTGTTGTTGTTGTTTAAATGCCTTAAAACATGGCAGACTATGATTTGGACATTATCTGTACTATAGAATTTAAAGGAACTCTTTCTTTCTAGTGATATCTGACAAAAGCAAGTCAGAAACCAGAATTGTAGCCTTGAAAGGAACTTCTCTAAGTTGTGGAGGACGTATTCAGTCTTTAACTTATTAGGGCAATAATGGATAAGGTATAAGAAAATGACAAAAGTTATAACAGAGTTTTGGAATTCAAATGATTATGGAGACAATGAGAAAACAAAAGAAAAGCAAAAAGACTTCTACGATGCCCAAAATGTACAGAGTAAAGAGTTAGAAATCAAGAAAAACATCAGCATAGTATGAATTCAGAAAAGAAAAAAACATTTGCCAGTTTTCAATGGAATCATGAGCATATATAATAATAGATATATACTGTCAAAAATATAATAATGATGAAATAAAAATGAACAAGATGTATGTGATGGAGAAAGTACAATACCTATAATTCCACAGCATTTCATGAGAGTTTGCATATTATTTTGCAATTCATCTGTTAACATCCTCACACATGCAAACACACACACACACACACACACACACACACACACACACACACCACACACAGATACACACTATAGCAAACTTTGAAGAAAAAAATCAGGGGCTTCACTTTCCTTAGTTTTGTATTTGCAAATTAGCATAGCAGTAATACAAATTTAAATATGTGTAAAATTTGAAGAAATATATTTTGAAATTGTAACTTTTAGGGAAGTTATGCACCAATAAGGAATTTGATGAAGCATTGTTATTTTTTTTAAAGCATAAACATACTGTAATAAGCATACACACTCTTCTCAGGAGGAAGATAATAATTTAGTTTTCCTGGAAGACAATAATAATGTAAAAATAAACAGAAACATATATTAAATAATCAGATTTAAATCCTTTTCACCTTTTAAGAATAATGGTCTGAGCTTGCTCTATTGAGGAATTTTCTAGAGGACATTGCTTGAAGGGAGTTGTTTTCTTAATTGACACCAGATGGCACTATGGAACTTTTCCATTTCTTTAAGAGGCTGGGTGGTAATAGAAGGGATAAAGAATTGCGAAAAAGTATCTTTGAGTAAATTTGTCTCTTATTTCTGTTTCCTAAGGTCAGGTGTCATTATTGTTAAATACATAACACTGGAATGTGCAGGTCTAACTTGCGTCTCCTTTACAGTTCTATAAAGTCTGGGTAAATATATCAATAGGAATCAGATTCACTAAGAATTCCAGAGCCTTGAGTTTAGCTCATTTTCAGGAAAATAATTTCTTATCTTATGAATTTTATAGTCTATGGACCTTAGTACAATTGCTAAGAAATTTTATAGCACACTTTCCTAGTACCATGTATATATAGCTCGACATGCTCTAATTTAGCTACTTACTTATTTTCAAATTTTCTCAGCATATTAATGTATTACTTTCCTACCACCTACAAAAAATACAGAGAAAATTAGAAACGTACAGTACATCTTGACTATTAATTTCATTTCATCATTTGTATCAGATACTATATATGATATATATATCATATGTATATGACATAGAATCTTGCTGTGTTGCCCAGGATAGCCTCATACTTCTGAGGTCAAGTGATCCTCCTGATTCAGCCTCCAAAGTAGCTGGGACTATAGGAATCTACCACTGTGACTGGCTCATCTTATTTTTCCCATAATTTTTTATTTTTTATTTTATTTTTTTCTACAGTGAAGGTGATATGCATGTATAATATTTGACTTTCAATTGTACTGGAAAAAAATAATTTATGTTACTAAAAAAGATTCATAATAAAAAGTACATTTTTCTTCTGACCTAATTTCCATTTTATATTTTTTTTATTTAACAGCTTCTCTTTGGTGCTTTATTTTCAAAAACAAATGATTCTTGGCATACTGGTAGATAAATCCATTTAGATTGCTATGCCATGAATTTACATATTAATATTTAATTGGAAACATTCCTTCTGTACAAAAACCAAACAATATGTTTCATTTGTTTTTCTATAATGCAAATTTGAATTTTATATTAATGCAAAAGTCTATCAACTTCAGGATTTCAAGAACTACAAAGTGACTGTATTTTAAGATATATTTTAGCAAAGTTTAAAGCTCAAATATCATTTTCAACATAAACTTTTTTTTTCTTCTTCTTAGTACAGTAGTGCTTAGAGGGAACTTGTGAGTTTTTTTTCTTTTACGTATTATTTCTTTTATTTTTAGTTTTTTTTTCTATCAGATTAATGTAAGGGTATAAACAATTAGTTTATAAGGTTTGCATTTTTTAGGTAGAGTCCCTATTGTAGTTGTGTCCCGCACCCAAAAGGTGTACCATACACCCTTACATTGACATTAAGTGGGAGCGTACCAATCCCCCTCCCTTCCCTTCCCCCTCCTTGTCCCTCTTTCCCCCAACTTGAATTGAATTGAGTTTTTCTGTTATGTGGGCATGTATTAGATCATCTACTGACTTCATATAAGTATTGACTACGTTGGATACTTGCTTTTCCATTCTTGTGGTACTTTATTAAGAAGAAGGTGTTTCATCTTTGTCCAGGCTAATACAAAAGATACAAAGATGGAGACTTTTGACCCTTTTAAATTGGGTTATCTGTCTTCTTATCATTGAGTTATAAGTATTCTTTATATTTTAAGATCTATATACTTTTAAGATCACCCTATTATACTGTGTATAAAAATAACATCCTGCCTTGCTTAAGAAAATACAATGACTGTTACAGGAGTATTCTAAGCCACTATTTAAAGTCAAATTATTAAAACAATGTTGCTGTTATCAAACCTACAACTATAAATTAGCCAAGTGAATAAAAATGTATGAAGTCTGTATCCATTCAGATCTAAAAGCAATATAAGCAACATAAATATGTTTGACTTTTTCTTATTTGTCTTAAAAAAAAGAGAGAGAGCTATAAACATCTGTAAACCATAAAGAGACATAATAAAATGGTTTTCTTGTCTTTTGACATTCTATAAATAGGGCTCTAAAATGAGAGCTTTTTAACATAAATAAAAAAAAGGCATATGCTTACATGGATGTTTTGGTAAAATTGACTAAAGATTACATGAAAAATAAGTTAATGGACTGAAGTTTATAGCTGTGTGTATAACTGTCAAATCTTTCTGTAAATTACCTTTCTCTTCTTGCTGGATAGAATGCAAAAATCCAATAAACTGTTAATAAAAATGGAAAGGTCATATGTAAATGACAAAGATCTTGAAAATGAACCAGAAAAGATGATAGTTTGAAGAAAAATACCATTTCATATTCTGTTTCATTGTATTCTAAGTGTGATTTGGGTTGCAAAGTATCTTTCCAAAAAAACCCAAAAGAGTAGGAAAAGTTTCTATCAAAAAGAGATTAGTTTCCCATCCGAAAAGAGAAGTTTGAGTACTAATTGACTGTTGGTTTGTGCAACTTCAGAAGAATTGCAAACAATTAAATGCTTTGATATTTTCTCTGATTAAGCAAACTCTTAATGGGGCCTCGTGGAATTATTCCAGGAACACCAGGAGAGCACAATCTGTGTGGGGTGTGTGCATGCGATGGGAGGTTCATTGCTTAGGGCCTAGGAGGCTCATCTTCTGTTTTCAGCCAGACTCCTCATGATTTAGCCTTCTCTGGTCTGTTCTCAAGCTTGCAAAGAATCAGAAGCTGAAAGAACTGGAGCAACAGAAACGACTCTTTTCTGCCCTCTTCTGTTTATCCAAAGACAGAATAGTCCTTTTAAAGCCTATTGGAAAGCCACAGTCTCATGAAAGAATGGGAGGTAGGCCTAGGGAGAAGCTGAGTTTGGACACCTGCTGCTTTTGATGAAGCCATGCACGGTGCCCTTTCCTCTTCTGTGTCTGCACTTTAAGTCCTGTCCTGATTTCTGAAAAGAGTGGTTGGCAAAAGGGCAAAAGATGGGTTAAGTTCTCTGGATAGGTTCCCCAAAGAGTAATTCTCATCCATTTTCTTTTTGGTCCGTAATTTATTTTTGCAGTCTCCAAACTCTAAAATTACCCAACAGGTTCAACATAGGAATCCAGTTTCGACAAGAATACGAAGCAATAAGCAGCAGTGATTACCAGTGATGTCTTGTAACTGAGGGATGATTAATGCGCATGATTTAGGCAGATACTCAGTTTTCCTTAAACGTTCCCAATTATTCACCAAAAGCAGTGAATGAATGGATGAAAACATTTAGGTCAATGTTTCCTGTTTTCCTTAAACAAGCTAAATTATTCACCAAAAGTAGCGGATGAATGGATGAATGCGTTTCACTGGAAACACAGTGATTAAGATAAAACTTCTAAATAAATTTGTAATGTTTGCATTTAATTTATATAAATACACTTCTTTCATTAACAAAAATGTTCAAGCAGATTCAAGGAAATATGCCTAAATAACAGCCAGAAACCCAGAAAGGATCTAAATGTATACATAAATGGGATTTGAATTTCTAGAAAACTCCTGCTAGAATACATTATTTACCATATTTAAATAACATTGGCTTAAGGTCAACTTTAAACTAAAAGCACTTTCAATTAAAACCTTTCTGATTCCTTGTGATCACTTTTCAATTAGACAATGAAAAACAATTTAGTTGGATACTTAACTTAATTGGTTTGCTTCTACTTTTTTGACCTCCAGGGCTCTGCTTCTGTATTCCAGGCAATATGCTTGTACAATTATCTACCTCTTTAGAATGCACATTTCCCATGATTTTGAACAAAGCTGTCTGGTTCAATCACTGTTAAGTACTCTTTACTCTTTTTTTCCTTTATAGAGAGGGGAGTTCGAGGCAGTGCTTCTAAATTCTGAGATCAAAGGAGAACTATAGCTTGTTGTTAATGGGAAAGAACCAGGCTGAGGCAGGAGATGATAGGAAGCTGTTCTTCTGCGTGGAGATGCCTATAGATGTCGTTGAAGCCCAGGACAAAATGATAGCACAAGGCGTTACCATACAATTAACTAATTAAATATATTTCTACCCTATCCAAAACTTGATGGACGAAATATTGTGTAACGATAATGTAGATTTATGTTTATATCTGTGAAATCTCATATATTCTTCCAATATACTGCAATAAGGTTAAAGTTTGGTAAGTTATCCATTTTATACCATCTTTGTATGCAAGTAGGTATATTTAAAACACCTCAGATATGTTACAGTTTTAAAGCAAAATAAGTTTCAGATGAATTCTGGTCTTAGTCTCTCATGGTGAGAGTAAGGTGCAGGACAGTGAGTAGCATGTCATTATGTTGAAAAATACAATTTTTAAAAATCTGATAGTTATTGAAGTTTTCCTACTGAAGGTCATTTTATTTCATTTATATCAACACCATTCATTCTCATTTAACACTAAAAGGGAAAAACAGAAGGGACAGTTTCTCTCCTGGCATGTTATGGTAGGTTTAACAAGTTCTCACTTAAACAAGAAATGATAATTACACAGTGTGATAAGTCAACTCCATAAGACAAATAAGTTCTTTAAAAGAGTGGTAAGGCTTAGTTTGAAAGCTTAATAGGGTTACAGTTTTACCCCTATTATACAGATACATAAACTGAGCCCAGTAACCATGTATGTTATTACCAAAAACATTTTGGGAAGAAGAGAAGTTATACATGTTTCATGGACCTCCATTTTTTCATCAGTAGAATGAAATGTTTGTATTAAATACTGAACTTTCTTTAAATTTATGCTTCTAACATTTAATAATTTGTCCTACATCATATAGCTGGTGAAGTTTAAGAAACAGGATTTCTGCTTCATAGTATACACTATTCCTCTTCCCAAATACATCCAATCTGTTCCTAAGGTTTAATTGCATTCCTGTACCTAGCCTTATAAAGGCACCCATTTTTTTTCTGTCTTATCAGCTCAGGTTAATTTTCTTCTAGCTTTATAATCATTTTACATGCATATAGCAACTAACTTACGTACATTTAAGTCTATATCTTGTGATTTGACATTGTTGATAGATTTATTTTTCAATTTTTTTTTTTTTTTTAAATTTCAGGTTAATATACAAACTACCAGGTCACAAAACTTGAATTTGTTAGGTAGTTGTGTCCCAAATGCAATAGCTCTTTTGTTACCTTTATATACATATGGTATACTTATGATTC
This sequence comes from Loris lydekkerianus, assembly GCA_963574355.1. Taxonomy (NCBI): domain Eukaryota; kingdom Metazoa; phylum Chordata; class Mammalia; order Primates; family Lorisidae; genus Loris; species Loris lydekkerianus. The sequence continues at coordinate 82,645 of CAUYPK010022465.1, forward strand.
TTATACTTGTATCAACTTGACTTTTATTTACTTTTGGAGGCTATTTAAGATGGGATAAAATTAAAATCAATTTTCTTTCTTTTTTTTTTTTTTTTTTGGAGATTTTTTTATCATTGATGCAATCTTCTGCTCATTCTTGGTCTATTCCAGTTTTCTATTTCTGGCTCAATCTAGACTATGTGTGTTCAGACATTTGTATTTTTCTTCTAAATTTTCAAATTTATTGATGTATAGTTGTTCACAATAGTCCTTTATGTTTCTGTGGTATCATTAATAATGTCTCCTTTACAATTTATGATTTTATTTCTTTGGGTCTGCTCTCTCTTTTTCTCAGTGTAGCTAATGATTTGCAATTTTCTTTATCTTTTTTAAAAAGATAACTTTTCCTTTTGTTGATATTTCTCATTTTTTGACTCTTATTTAATTCTTCTCTAATCTTTTTTTTTTTTTTTTTTTCTTCTACTTTTGAGCTAGGTTTGTTCCTTTTGTTTGTTTTTTTGTTTTGTTTTAAATTCTTTTGCCTCAGCCTCCCAAGTACCTGGGACTCCAGGTGCCTGCCACCATGCCTGTCTACATTTTTTTGTTGTTGTTATTGTTATTTAGCTGGCCCAGGGTGGGTTCGAACCTACTACCATTGGTGTACATGGCTGGCGCCATAACCACTGTGCTACAGGTGCTGTGTTCCTTTTTTTTAGGTGTCTTTGCAACCAGGCAAAATACTTATCTCTCTGCACTTAAAGAATGTGTCTGCAGGATATAAATTGTGGACTTATTCTTTCTGGAGCTCTTAGGGCACATGATGATGGAAAATTGATGCTCAACATTTTGGAAGTTTGATTCAGGATGAGTATACCTGAATACTTTCAAACTAATTTCTAGCAATATAAAAAGAAATAAGGTAGAACATATTTACTTTGAATGATTTTCTTGTTTTATTGTATCTGAGTAGCATAGTGCTCTTTTATTTTGAAGTGGAAATATTAGAATGATAAATAAAAATGTATCCTTTCTTTGAGATTTAGATCACCAGTGTTACCTGCTTTGAATATTAGAACTGAGATAAAAATAAACCTGTTGATTTTTTTTTTAACACAAAATCCAGTGATAATAATAAAAAAGATAAATTGCTCAAACTACTTACTATATACCTCTTGGGGTCCCATGTCTGTGCCATATTTAGCAGCAATTTTGTGACAGAGAAATTATTAAGGCTACACAAAGAGATAAAGATATGGATGGGAAAAATGCAATCAGTTTTGAATACTTTCCCATAGATATTAGAGAAATCATTAGGTAAATTTATATAAATCTTTTAACATTCTGGAAGCAGAATCTCTTAGGGTTAAAAATTACTTCAGACATTGTTTTATAGATGAGGTCTGTGTTTGCATTGCAGGTAGTTATGGTGATGAGAATAATATCAGAAAACTCTGTTTATTCTGTCTTATATTAACTATTGAAGGCTCAGTGGTTGTTGATTTACCATCTGCATTTTTTTGTTTGGGGCTCAGCTTCTAACTGAGTTTTGTAACCACAGAGACCACAAATGAGAATCCATACAGAAATTTTTCTCTTATCCTCATGGCTTATAGTTGATGGGAGAAAGACTATTTTCTATTATTAATATTATTACTATTGTAGAGACGAGTCTTGCAATTGCTAAGGAAACTATAGATATTCTCACCAGTGGGTATAAAAGAAAGTGACAACTGTTTCTGTGTTTCAGTGATTTTAATCAGGTAAATACAATTATTTATTTCATTCCTCCATGTTATTGAGAATTTACTTGTGCTTTTATTGAAATTGGCAGGGGCAAACTAGAACTTTGGTTACATGTGCTTATTTGCTTATGCATATGAGAGTGGAGCTTAGTCCATTGGAATGGAAGAAGGTTGATATACAGTTGGATTTAGAGCTGACAGAGCAAAACAGTAGTTGTAATATTGTACTGTGCAACTTCTGGTAACTTCGAGTTTGTCCTGTATCTGGAGACATTGGCCTATATAGCAACAGTGAAAACTACGATAAAAGCATCCTCAAATTCCATGGGAGCACTCTACGTAAAGGACAATGAGAGCCTGATAAAAATTACCATATTATGAAATTGATCTCTACCCTCCCTGTCCTCTAAAGTGTCCCCACAGAGGCTTTCTAGACTGTTAGTATTGTACTTATAACATGCTCTTCAAGCACTCAGTATCCTTGTTTCTTTTAATAAAAGGAAAACTGAGTTATGGAAGATACTGTGTGTATTAGTCAGAGGGCTTCAGAGACACAATACCAGTGGAATGTATATAGATATATTATGAGAGATTGGCTTACATAAATATGGAGGCTGAGAAGTCCCATCATTTTCTGTCTGTAGGCCCAGGAAAGCTGGTGGTATTTTTCAAGTCCAAATCTGAAGGCCTGAGACAATGGCATAAATCCCATTTTGAATACAAATGCCCAAGGAACAGGAGAGCTAATGATGGATGGTATAAGAAAATGGTTTTCCCAGCTCAAGGGAAGAGCAAATTCACCCTTCCTTTGCTGTGATAGTTAATTTGATGTGTTAGTTTGACTTAGCTAAAGAATGCATAAATAGCTGGTAAAACACTATTTCTTGGTATGTCTTGTGGGGTGTTTCCAGAGGAGATTAGAATTTCAGTGAGACTGAGTAAAGAAGATCACTCTCAGCTGTGTGAGTATCACCCAGTCCCTTGAGAGCCTAAATAGAACCAAATGCATAGAAAAAGCGAGTGTGGCTTCTCCATCTTTTGAGCTAGTGCATCTACCTTCTCTTGCCCTTGGACATGTGAGCTCTTAGTTCAGCTGAATTATATCATAAGCTTTCTTGGACCTCCAGCCTATAGATTGTAAATATAATTTCTCAGTATCCATATCATGTGAGCCAATCTCTAATAATACATATATTCAAATATATGTGTGTGTGCATATGTAACATGTATATGCCTATTATCTCTGGTTTCTGTTTCTCTGGAGAACCCGAAGACATACCTACCATAGTTCTAAAGAAGCAGAATTTTGAGAATGTGTTTTCTATATTGTTTGGAGCTTTTCAGAAATTGCTTCTCTATAGATTTAAAGTCATTATAACTCTATTTCTAGTAGGAAGGAGGCACTGTTGGTTTATGGCATGAATATTGTTTAAAGATATTTGCATTGAATACTCCTAGTCAGCCACTTATAAGAAGAAAGGAGCTAAGTTACCCTGGATATGAATGATACTTTCACACAGTTTTTGAAAACTAGGGAAAACACTAAGTGACACTGGTCATTTACTCTTAATGTTGCTCAACGAGATGGTAAGGGGAAAGGATGAACTCAGGAATTCAAATTTCAAGCTCAAGCGCTGGATAAGTGACTAAGAGCTTCCAGATGTGAACTTTCTTGAGGGAAAAACTTCTTTCCAATAGTCATAGGGTTAAAAATGATTAAAATAAAAAACTTACAAAATATCATCCTACGATTGGCTGACTTTATAGCACAACTTAAACACCCAGTCTCTTAGGCTATCTGCTGTTAAACTGAGAACATTTATTAAGGAAAAATGGGATCCTATAAGTTGGAAAGGTTACATGTGGGAAAGACCCTTATGAGACTGGAGACGTGGATTCCCTGGATTATAATGAAGCTTTTTTTTTCTTTGTTTTATGCCCAATAGACGCCTATCCTTAACAACAGTGGAAGTGTTCTCCCCATCCTCAGGAGCAGCAGCCTTCCCACTTACAGGGGTATTTGCCTTTTAATCTCTTTCTAAGGGAATTAACCCTGGCACTGCCTGAAAATATGATGTAGCCTGTCCTGAGGCAGTTTCCAGGCAAGACAATGCTCATTCTCTCACCAACCCTCTTTGTTCATAGACCAATAACTAGATTCAAGTCATAGTAAGCTGTTAATGGTAGGTAAGGGGCTAAGTTTGACCTGTCAGTAGCTGTGCTACACTCCCAAAGAACTACTTGAGTTTACTGAATTACTCAAAGAGAAATCTAGGGAACATATATGGTAATAAATATTAAGTGTCTGAGATAATTCTTTAAAGGTCATCAAGTTGGATTAAGCCTAATTTATTTATATGAGCTCACCAAGCATAGATTATTCATGGAATGATGCAGTTTGGTGAATAGGAGAGGTCGCTTATGGTTTGTTTAGTTGCTTGGCTAAAATGTGGCTTGAAAGATGGCCTGCTCTTTCCGTTTAACACACAGGAAGAGATTCTAAAGTTTAGGTAACTTTAAATGCTAGAGTAAGTTTCTCATTTAATACTTACTATTCCACACTGGGAAAGCCTAGAATAATAACTTTTACCAGTCACTTGAAAAATGGATTGGTGAAGAGAGCCCTGGCTTCCTTGAAAATCACTGTGACCCCTCTTTCCTGCAGTCAAGAACATAGAGTGGAAACCATAGTCACTCGAGAAAGACTAAGTAAAATGGGAATAATTTGATCCTAAAATGGGAGGGGCAACCTGTAGGCAATTGCCTAAAAAAAACTGGGTACAGTTAACGTAATGGATGACATAGTCAAAGAAACAATGACACAGACTTTAGCTAGTTAATTATTACGTTCCTAGAAGAGAAATAAATAGGAAAGCTACCACATTCTTACTTTGTCTTTCTTAGCAGACAATTTTAAGGGACAAAATTTGAACTCACATCATAAAGACAGAGTCGTAGTCCCTCATTCAATATCTAAGCTTGAGCTAATTTACAGACTCAGAACCCATGGAATGAAAGGAAGGCCAGGTCCCTTCCAGACAGGACCCAAATATAATATCAAAATTATATACTCTGAATATTTCTTCTATATTCCCCAAAGAGAATTATAGCTTTATACCAGAGGAATTGTGCATTAGGAAAAAAATGATCAGATTTTGAGAACTACTGGATACCATCTCTCAACTGACATTTATTCCAGGATAACCAAAATATCACTGTAGCCCTCTAGTCAGAGGAGGGGCTTCTGGAGGTCAGGCAATCAGTGGAGTTTAGTGACAGTCCAACTCAGAGTGGGTCCGGTGAGTTTGTGAACCTCTCTTGTGGTTACTTTTTCAGTTCCAGAATACGAAGTTGGAATAGACATTACCACACTGGATCCTAGGCCTGTTGAGTAAAAGCTATTATGGTAGAGAAAAATCAGTGGAAGCCAACAGAAATTTCTGTACTGAGAAAACTAATAAATCAAAAGCAATACCCCATTCTCAGAGGGATTCCAGAGATTCATGCTACAAGGAAGGACTTGAGAGAGGTGGTGATTCCCACTCTGTCCTCATTCAACTCTTCTATTTGACCTACACAGGAGACATATAGATCTGGGAGAATAATGGTGTATTATTATAAGCTTACCCAAGGGATGATTTTAATTGCAGCTGCTATACCACATGCGATTGCATTGTTTGAACAAATCATCACTTTCTTTGCTACCTGGTATATAGCCAGTGATCTGGCAAATTCCTTTTTCTCCATTCCTGTCCATAAAGCACACCAGAAGATGTACACTTTAAGCTGGAAAAGCCAGCAACACACCTTTGCAGTCCCACCTCAGGATATATTCACTCTCCACCCCTGTGTCATAATTCAGTTCGCGGAGATCTTGATTGCTTTTCCCTTCTGCAAGTTATTACCCTGGGCAATTACACTGATGACATTATTATAATTAGATCTAGTAAGTGAGAAGTAGCAATTACTCTAGACATATTGTGAAGACATTTGCTTGTCAGAGGGTGGGATGTAAATCCAATTCCAAATCAGGAGACTCCTAGCTCAGTGAAGTTTCTAGGGTCCAGTAGTGTGGGCATGTCTTGATAGATATCCTCTCTAATGTGAAGGAAAGGTTACTGTATCTGCCCCTCTTAGAACTGTAAAAGTGGCACAACAGTGGGCCTGTTTGGATTTTGGAGGTAATATATTCCTCATTGAGTATGATATGTTATTGCAACCCCTTTACTGAAGGACCTGAAAAGCTGCTCATTTTAATTAGATCTCAAAATAAAAGAAGGTTCTGCAGCAAGTCCATGCTTCCTCATGAGTTGCTGTGCCACTTGTTAGCCAAGAGACCAAAGAATAACTCAAGGAAGACCAGCTTGATGAGTTAGATGAGTTTATTAAGGGTTTCTTAGTAGGCGCTTGTTTCTGGGCAGCATAGAATTTCTTTCTTGGGAGATTTCTTGCCTGAAAAATTCACATCTCCCCACTGCAATACCTTAAATCCCTTCCTAATGAGTTATACAAAGTTTGTGCATTTATCTTTGCTGATTCACAGTGAAACATGCCTTGCAGTCATAGTACCATCATCATATGCTGTCTTGCAACCCGTGTTATGCTAATGATGTCACAATTTCCCATTAGGTGGGGATTTTCATATTATAATTAGCTAAAGGTCACAGTGGGGCAACAAGTCTAAAGCAGTCAGGGCCAATTGGGGTGGACCAATTTAGGGCAAGAAAATGCTGAGGCACCTTAGAAAGTGCTGGGCACTTTTTCAGAGCCCAGTATTATTGTGGTGTCTGCTTAGTCCACTTGGTAACAATTTTGCTGAGTGGTGTGTTTCTTTTAAGTGATGAAGAACTTGCACTTTTTATCACAAAATCTTTTAAAATTTACCACCAAACATGTCATAAATGAGCCCACCTTCTCTTCCTATACCTTTGACACATAAGCATTCATCATATTTTGGCAAAAAGTGCTATAATAGCCCACTTTCTGGTCTCCTTTTCTGATCCATTCACCATATTGCTGAGCCTAACATATATTTTTTGTCCCCCAAATTCAAATTGATTATCCCACATCTTAAAAGATTCTAAGATATCACTTGGTATCAGTCATAACTAACCTCTTCTACCTCATGGAAAAGTAAAACTAAATAAAATGCATTATTGAGATGCATGCAAAAATTATATTGATGTTTTTCTCTATATTTTATAACATTTTTCTGATGTCTCAAGAGATAATTTTATTTCTGGCCTCACTAACTATATGTACTATATTTATTTCCATATTCATCTTCCTAAATAAACCTGGAGTTCTTCATGACAACTATTGTTATTAACACCAGTATGAAATATAATTTATACCTAATATATATCTACTTCCATACATTTTTTTCTGTCAGCTTCACCACCCTCAAAACAAATCTTCTGGATCCTCCCTTTCTGACCTCTGACATCTTCTCTACATAAGCACTATCATTGTCTTAATTTGTTTTAAATACTCTTTAATATCTGTAGAATCTGTGGTAATATAACTTCTCCTTGATATTGATATTTTATGTCTTAACTTTTTTTTAACCAATATAGGCTTATCAAACATATAGCTCTCCACAAACAACTAATTTCTGATTTTATCAATTTATTTCTATGAGGAGCAGCCTATGGTACCAAATTTCGCTAAGTCATTCATCTGTTGAAGAAAATCTGAGCTGCTTGAATTTTGGAGCAATTGTGAGCAAAGCTTCTATGAATAAATTTATAGTGTGAAAATAAGTGTTGATTCATCTGGGATAAGTATTCAAAGTGAATTTTATTCTTGACATTGGTGATTGTGTTTCTCTCTCTCTTTGGTGAGTCTTGTTAGAATTTTATTTTTTTATGAAGAAGTAGCTTTTTGTTTCATTGAATTTCTCTATTTTTCTGATTTAAAAATCTTTGATTTTTTGCTCTTGTTTTGTCATTATCTGCTTCCTTGAGTTAACTTTTCTCTTTCTAGTTTCCTGAGGCAGGATCTTAAATTACTAGATTTTAAGCAGTTATTTGTTTATAATACGAACGTGGAACACCATAAATTTCCCTTTCAGCACTACTTTAACTACATCACTCATATTTTGATATGTTGTATGTTTACTTTAACTTTTTCACATTTTGTTATTATAATGGATTTCTTTTTTACACACAGATTATGAAGAAGTGAGGGTTTTTTAAAATGCCCACATTTTAATAAATTTTTCTGATATTTCTCTCTTGATTTATAGTTGAACTCCAATATGATCAGAGAATATTTGCTGCATATTATTATTTTACTTTTGTTGAGATTTATTTTATGACCCAGGCTATAATCTGTTTTAGTGTGTATCTTCGAGGTATCTAAAATATGTCTTTTTCTTTTTAGATACCGATTGTTCTATATAAATCAATTCTTTCTTGGTGGTTGGTTTTGTTGTTCACACCTTCTGTTCCCTCAATACTTTTCTATTCAGTAGATCTGTCTGAACTTATTTCTATTATTGCATTCTTCAGGCCTACAATTTCCATGTGTAACTTCTATAAAACTCCTATTTTGTTACTGACATTTTAAAATTTGTTTTAGTGAATATGTAACTAATTAATTGTAAAGGCATTCTTTTTTTTTTTTTTTTTCCTTTTTTTTTTCCATTGAGGTATTTTATTTTTAAGAGTCTGTTGCATCCCTAGAAAAAGAATCCCAGGATTTTCCCTCCTGAGTGTTTTCTTCTTGCTTCTTTGTGGATTCTGTATTTACACCATGGAGTCCTACTCAGTCATAAAAATAAATAAATTAATGTATTTTGCAGCAATTTTCATGTGACTAGAGATCATTATCCTAAGTGAAGTATGTATCTGAAGAATGAAAAGAAATAACACCAAATGCACTCTTTAATAATTTGGAACTATTTGATGACCACAGAAATATGAAAAAATTGTTAGAATTTAAGAAGGGGATGAAAAGGAAGAGAGGGGAAAAGACTTACCTAACAGGTACAATAAATACTATTCAAGTGATAGACACATTTGTAGCCATGACTAAAGCATTATAAAAACTATTCAAGAAACAAAATAATTTATGCCCCCTTAATATCTAAAACACAATTAAGAGAAAGAGAAGGATATTGAGGAAAAAAGCATTGGGCAAGAGTTATTTAAGAAAGCTGTTGCAACAGAGGCCTCGGTTGATCCCAAGAGCAATTTTGGGACCTCTGAACTTCACAGTCCCTGGAGATGATCCTTTACTTTCTGTATTTAGGCATTAACCATAGGCTGACCCTGGAGAGTTAACCTTGTATTTGGCAGTTCCATGAGGGTGGGGGCAATGTGAATGAAGTGGAGTTATATAAACCAGGAGCTGATACCCACTTTGACTGGAGCATGGATGCATCAGTTAATATTTTGCAAAGAAAATAATTGGCAGACCATCCCAGTATCTTTTGCATTGCTTTATATTTTTGTACCTCTCTTGGAACAATGGTGGTTTTCAAATACTTGAGTCATCTGGAATGCTTATTAAAAATACATATTTGAGGACATACAAATTTATGATATTAGATAGTCACGGAATCAACATGAAGAATCACATTTGTAACCTTCATTCTATATGATACTGACACAGATGACAAGTGGTTCAGATAGAAGGACAACTTATCTCTACTGTTACCCATTAAAAGTAATTTGTATTTTATTAATCTTCATTTTATGCATAATGACTTATTCATGAACATTTATTTTAATGAGGACTTGTGTATCAGTAGTAATACACAACATCACTCAATGTCAATTGGTAAAAGAACCTTTATTACTAGTGCAGAAATAATTTTATTGTGAAAATAATTTCTTTCAGAAATCTAAATGCGATCCATTTTACTTTTTTAAGTAGACTACATTAGTAGTATAATATTAAAAATGTTAATTTCTTTGTGCTGATATATTGGAAAAACATCATCTTTCCCTCTATATCTAGGCCTTTTGCAAAAGCAAAAAATTCTCATTAGTGATTAGAAGCTGTCATTCTTTCTAAGAGTAAGTTTGTGAATTTCATTTCTTCTGTTTGCTCAATATCTTCCTAGAGGATGTTTGTGAAATGTGGATAGCTAACATAAAAGACTTATTTTGAAAAAGAGATGCAATTTCATATGGTGTGTATGTGTGATTTTTCTTGCTGAAACAGTTTGCAGCTGCAGCAGGTAGCACTGCAGAGTTGAGGAGATCCTTAGAAAGGCTCAAACACCCTTAGGACATATTTTTATTCTAGGTCTCAGGTTGCAAAAGCAACTAATAGACAACATCAGGGAACAAATGCAAAAGTGACATTCTCACCTTGAGTTGAAAATAGACCTTATTTATTTTTTTATCTTGAAAAATCTATTAAAATGCCTGAAAATCAAGCCTGAATGTAGCGGTTCACTGACACAATGAAATTGTTATGTCTTCTTTCCTCCTCTTTCTGCATTTCATCTAGAAAAGACTGATGCTAAAGCATCATCTCCTCCTTTATGCCAAGACGTTTGAAATAAATTAGGACAATGTTAAAAACCATCCAAATGGCTTGAGTCTCCTTTCTGTTCATTCTCTGGTGAGCAGGTAGATGCAAACCTTTTCCTAAGGGCCAAGGGAGCTCAGAGACCAAAAAAAAAAAAAAAAAAAAAAATAGGCTGACAAGTGCAGCTTCTTAGAAAGATATATTTAACACAGACTTGTAACCAGAAAGAATATTCTCTGAGATGGTAGATTCTTGAAATTGCTCTCCAGAAAGTATCCTTTATGTAGCCACTTGTAGGGTAAAAACGTGTGCATCAGCCACCTGTCAGACTTTGTTGCTGTGCCCGCTGCTGTGGTGGAAGTTAGATCAGCTCTTTGTGAGGATTTTCTATGCTCTGGGAATTGTTGAAAGACCTTGTAGTGGAACATGTCGGTATGCAGGAGTCAAACATTTGTCATCATGGCAGTTTCATTTCAAAATGTATCACACTTGCCACGTGATGAACAGCCTGTTTTCCTATTCTATTCAATATATAACTATTAGTTCTTAAATATTATTTCAGTGATTCAAAAGATTTAAAAAGTGAACAATAAAATAACAGTAAGAAGGTCTGTGACTTTTTGTAGACAGAAAGTGACATTAACCATATCATTAAGTTTTCAGACTAAACTGGTGGTTCTCGTGTTGTCATCACTGCAAAATCTTTCACTATATTTTTGTCTTCTTTTAAGTATATTGTCTTGGCAACATTAACATACCTATTACAATAGAATTGACCTTCATCAGTAGCCTCAGTTTATGTTTCTGACCCAAGCATTTATTTTTCATTAAATTATTCATTTATTCAACAGACACCTTTGTAGCTCCAAATATACATATGTACTAAACAAACGTGTTCTAACTTACAATGTAAAGTGGACAAGACATGTGACTAAAACATGAAATTTAGTTATAATGATGTATCAATGTCGTTTTGTTAATTGTCACAAATGCACCATGCCTAATATAAGATGGTAATAATAGAAGAAACTACTGTGGATTATATGGAAACTTTGTAGTGTTCTTTCAACTTTTTTTGTAAATCTGAAACTGTTCTGAAAAGTAAGGTCTATTAAAAATCAACCTGACAACATAAATGTCTTAACACAATAATCAAGTAAATGAGGTGAAAGCTATATTCATTCGTTTGATGTAAGCACTCCAAATTGTATAAAAATATCAACACATTGTACCCCACATATTCATAAATGTATTCATGATCTGTGTATATATGACTTAACAAAAAAGTCAACCTGAGAATGAGTTTATTTATTTAGATCATATTTAATATGTTGTCATGAACTAAAAATGATCCTGTCCTCCCAAGGTTTCTAGGTTGAAGCTCTAATTCCTAATCTGAGGGCATTTGAAAATAGTACCTTTGGAAGTAATTAGAATTAAAGTCAGTCATGACAGTGGGGACCCATGATAGGAATATGTGATAGATTTTATTTGATATATTTTGTATATTTTGTGGAATTATAGACAAAATGAATTCTAATGGAGTAATGTGAGCCTATGACAAAGAGTTATCCAAAACAATGCATAGATTTATGGCTCAAGAAGCTACTTTGATTACAATGGAGTTTTCTAGGGGGGAGAGCAGTCTCAGGCTGGAAAAGGATGGCATTGTCAAAAAGTAATCAAATCTTTTTGGCCCATGTCTAGTCTCAGATGTCTGTTAAACATCTAAGATATCAAGTGGGCAGTTCAATATATAAATCTGAAATTTTGTATAAAAGTCGATCAATGTTGAAGATCCAGAATAGAATCTTAGATTATTATTATGGAATTATAGATGATAATTAATCATAGATTACCTATAGTTGTTTTTAAATTTTGTAGGTGAACTAGTACTGTCTGGGAAGCATTTAGATAAAATCATGAAAGAAATCTGCAGTGGACCCAAAGGGGCTAAAATGAAAGAAAAATATTGTCAGTGGGTCAGGATACATATCCAGGGAATGAGTAATACAAGAAAAATAAGAGAAAGATATGCTTTTCATCAAATCTAAGAATTTCAAAAATATGAAAAGAAGCTGGTCTTTAGCAATCAGGGGAATATTAAGAGAAGGACCTCAAAGGAGTTGTAAGACCAAATACAAGGAAAATTTTTGAAAGATTTGGGAGGCAATAAATGGGGACAAAAATTATAGATAACTTCCCCAACTTATCTTGCTATGAGGCAGATCAGAAGTGTGGTGTGGTAAACCTAAGGAAATTCAGAGATGAAGAGGGCATTTCTAAATTAAAAAATAGGAACGGCCCACATCACAAAGTCTCAAAGCTGCAAGATGTTGGCGTGGGTGCAGAGAGAAGGGAACACTTATTGGTAGAGTAGAAACTTAGTATAGCTGTTTTGGAAAAAAGTTGGATATTTCTCAAAGAGCTAAAAGTAGACCTTCTATTTGATCCCACAATCTCATTACAAGGTATCTACCCAGAAGAAAAAAAAAAATCATTTTATCACAGGGACATTTGCCTGGAACGCTTGTAGGATCATAATTCACAATCGCAAATATGTAGAAACAACCCAAGTGCCCATCAAATCATGCACAGATTAATAAGCTGTGGTATATGTATGACATGGAATACTATGCAGCCATAAAAGGTGGAGACTTTACATAGTATTTTATTTTTACCTGGTAGAGTTAAAGAACATTTTCTTTGGTGAAGTATCTCAAGAATGGAAAAGCAAGTACGATATACTCAGTACTAATTTGAAACTAGTAGAATAACTACTATGCTAGCCTACCAGATAGAAAAACACAATCAAATTCAAGAAGGGGAAAAGGGAGAGAAGGGGCTCAGTAAGCTCCCACCCAATGGGTACAATGTGGGGGTATATGGTACACCTCTGGGGTGAAGGACTCAGCTCCAACTCAGATGCCATATAACAAAAGCTTACAGTGTAATCTAATCATGCATACCCTTATATGAAACTGAAATTAAAATATACTAGAATATATGACTACAAGGGTAAAAAAAGTCCTGAAAGAGAAAAATAAATCTATAATACAAGAGACAGTGGAAAATTGTCATAAGAAAAACAGCAAGAAAAGGCATTTAGACACAAGAATGAAGCATAAGAAAATAACTTACCTAAGCTCAAGACTGTAAGCAACAAGTGTACCAGGGGAAAAATACAACTTTCAAATGCAAGATTATCAGAGAAGTGGGTGGGGAGAAAAGAAGTAACAGTTATAGCAAGAGGTAAAGATGAGGGAACATATGAACAATATTGAGTACATGGGCAAATTTGTTGAGAAAGAAATATTAAGAGAAAAGAAAAGTATAGGAATTTGTATCCTATTATTGGATATGCAGGAAGAGTTTGCCACTGAGCACCTGGCTGGGTCTCTGGTTGGAAATATGAGTAAAAGAAAAATGAATTATTTTAGAATTCCATGGAAAAATATATAACATGAGTTTGGAGATATTTATTACAGCATTATATTTTTAAGTCATACACTTTTATGAAGCCTACCGTAAGCCTCTTCTGATTGGATTTCAGATGTCACGTGTTTTTACATTACATGTGCAGATTACCGGTCTATCCATTATTTTGTTATTTCTCATTTTCTGTTTTTGTGCCTTTCCCTCCCACTCCATCTTTGAGGGAAGAGACCGTTTCTTATACATCTTTGGATTCTGGGTACACAGCATGCTGCTTCTTATATAAAAGAAACTAAAATTATATTAGATGAGGACATCAAATGACTTTATAATATTAAGTTCTAAACATCTAGGGAAAAGAAAACTCAAGTGTCATCAAGAGCAGAGTAATGAGAGTGGGGTTTGCTATGTGGATTTCATAATATGGAACATAAACATTTTTAATGCCCACAGATACGGGACTCTTCTTAGAAGTTTGGGTTGGAAGTACTGCTTTAGCAAAGAGATTTTTTTCTCAAAAACAGAAAAACTTGTCTTAGAGTTTTTCTAGTCTTTATTTCTTTGTGCCTGAAAAAAGAAACAACAACCTATTTGTATGCAGCGAAATTTAAAACCCTGTATGTGTCTCAATCAGAGACAATTTAACAGAGGGAATTGGTTACATGGGTGACTGAAGACCAAAGGAACTCCCTGTGAGAGAAAGTAAGCCAGAGATTAGAGACAGCGGGTGGCACTGCCACTTTCACGACTGCCAGGAGGGTGACAGAAGTGACATTGTAAGAACCCAAAGCAGCTTTAGAACAGAGTCCACCCTGCAGCAGAATCTGGAATGACAGAGGGAAGAGCTATTTGGTAGGAGCAAGAATCACAATCATGGAGAAGGAATAGCTGGTGCCAGTGAGGCCCCTGGAAACAAAGAAAGAAAGCATAGACATCATCTTAGTTATTTTTTTGCACTTGACCTCTGTTTTTTTGTTTGTTTGTTTGTTTTGCCTCCCATTGGTCAAAGATCAAAGGGACTTGGATGATGTTTTTCCTACACTACTAAGCAAAAAAGGAAGAAAAAGCATGAGGAATGCATTTGGAGAAAACAGGGCAGTTCCTGGCACATGTTTTTAGATAATGGGTATTCAGGGATAAATCTCTCAAATATAACTTACTGAAAGATGCCTGCAAAACATTTACAATTGTGTTACTACCAGTGAATAATTCTGCAGAAATTGCTACAGGCAACAGACTCATTTGGAAATGTCCATTTAGTCATACATTGGTATCAATACTGAAAAATCTATGAGTACGTCTTCAGTCTTTTTGGTTCATGTGGTAGAAGAAAAAAAAAATCCATTCTTCTTATCTGATTTAGAAAGAATAGCAGTGAGATAGCGGAGCTTACTAACTTTTGAAAACATACGAAGAAACTGATTGAGCAATATTGCTAGTCTCAGATCAGTGTTGTATGCCACTTTTAGTCTGAAATTACCCATTTGTGCTACAGGAAAATGATGTTAGACAATTTAAGTAATAGCAATCAAAATTAATGAATATGTTTTCATTAAATTTAAGTGCACTGAAAGAATTGTCATTGAAATCATGCTTCTCCATCCAAAAGGAACACTTTATTTTAATGTTTTCTTTCTAATAATTCTCACATATAATGGCATAGCATATATCAGGATAACTTCAAGTATATTTGACCAATAATTTCCTAATTGGTGATTGAGTCTGAGTTCATTTTTCTTCCATAAGAGGATCCATCTGTTTAAAAACAGAAACAAAGGGTGGTGCCTGTGTCTCAAAGGGGTAGGGCACTGCCCCATATGCCAGAGGTAGCGGGTTCAGACCCAGCCCCAGCCAAAAACTGCAAAAAAAAAAAAAAAAAAAGAAAGAAAAAAAGAAAAAAGAAAAAAAAGTCTTCAATGAAACCACATTACAAACATTTATTTCTGATTAATATTATTGCTATTAGAAGATCTTTTCTCTCTTACCCCAGCAGTTTTATTTTTAGCAAATTGAACATTATTTTCCTGTCTCTGAATAAATAATAACTCAGACTATTAAAAAAGTTCAGTCACAGAAACTATTTACTAGTAAATCAAGAGCCACCTAAGATTTCCACACCTTCTTGGTGACTAGAATTTTCCAGGTAATGTCAGAGTGGCCTGGGGTGGTATAGTGGTAATAGGGACCTTGTCCAGACGAAGGAAATATCCTCAACAATAGCCCAAGGGAAGAGAAAGTGTATCTTAGACCAAACACTAAATATATGTGTATAAAATATCGAGTTTAAATATTAATATAAGAAAAATAAGTCCAGAGGGTTCATAAGGAAGAGGGTCCTGACAGTGCTGAAATTTGGCACGTTATCCTAAGAATGATGGGAAATTCACGAAGTTTTGAAAATTTAATTTTGAAATATCATTCCTGCTTTAGTGTTGAGGAGACATTGATGGGAACGTTAGATTAGGTTGAAGGGAGAAAGAACAATTCAAACTCTGCTGTAAATATTCTTGAAAATGGTAGTAGTTCTTCAATTACTTACAGGACAGAGACCTTGGAGACCACTGAGGATGTTTAAAAACCATAAGGAGGAGACCACGAAAAGCCACTGACTCCATGGGACGCTTGAATTCCAAGGAAGGTTGAATGTCATTTATTATTTTCTGTTTTCTTGGCTTCTGATTTTTGACTTAAATCTGTTCCCAGGATGTTTAGTAAGGTTAATGACATTTTCTAAGCCTAGATTGAAGGTGGGTAAATAAAACAGTCTTTCCAAGCATAACCCCCATGGATGATTTTCTCCAATAAGTAAAATTGAATATTAAATCAGAATATTAAAATCAGAAGTGACCTTAAATGTCATCAAGTTCAATATCCCAAATGTGATGCTTAATTTAATGTGTCAACTTGGATAGAGAATGGTGTTCTGTTGCTTGGTTAAATGCTATCCTAAATATTGCTGTCAGGGGAGTCTTTAAGGATGTGATTAAAATTTAAATCAGTGGAAATGATGTGAAGCAGGTTATCCTCCAAGATGTGAGTGAGCTCATCCAATTAGATGAAGTACTGAAAAGAATACAAAAGTTGATGGAAGAAAAGGCCCTGCCTCCAGACTGCAACATCGATTTTGCAACTTAGCTTTCAGCTTTTTGTATCGAAACTATGACATCAAAACTTACCTGAACTTAGGCCAGACGTGTTGGCTCACACCTGTAAACCTAGCACTTTGGGAGGCCGAGGTGGGTGGATTGCCTGAGCTCACAGGTTCCAGACCAGCCTGAGCCATAGTAAGACCTCATCCCTAAAAATAGCTGGGCATTGTGGTAGGTTAAGCCCATTAAGCCCAAGAGTTTGAGGTTGCTGTGAGCCCTGATGCCACAGCACTCTACCAAGGGTGACAAAGTGAGACTCTGTTTCAAAAAATATATATATAGCTTCAGATCCTGAAGCTTCAACCTGCCAACTTCACAACTACATGAGATAATTTCTTAAAAAAAAAAAAAAAAAAAACTTTCTTCCTCTAAAATCTCTTTGTATTGATTCTATTTCTGTGATATACCTCAACCCATGTAAACCTCTTTTCTATAACTTCCCTCTTGCAAAGCCTAGCTATGTCTATTTGAAATACATTTAAGAAGATATTATCTCATCAGAAATATTTTTTCTTGTGATGTGTGTGAGGATTTGGGTTGTTTGAAGTTTTGTTTTGTTTTGTTATTCTTGAAGGAGGGAGTGAAATTTTCGTTTCCTTTAACTAATTAGTTTTATGTGGTGACATGGGAAGAAAGATTTTGCATTGTTTGGTAATGTTTGGTATGTAAAATAAGAAAATTAACAGCCTTCCTTACTACCATATAATATTAATGAGAGTCAAGTATGAAAACATACATTAAATTATTTAGTGTTTTTGAAAAAGTTTGCAATAGTAGGTTTAATTATCATTGTCACATTCTCTTCTATTCCATTATTTCCCTTATAAATACTGCCCATTATTGAACATCTGTGATATGACAACCATTGTTAGGTATATTAAGCTATTCGTGATGGATATGAACTGCATTCTACAAATTAAAGTGTGCAAGAATTTTTACTTTCTTTTTCTGCAATGAAACATAAATTATATTCCCCAGGCTCATGCTTTTAATTAGCAGAAACTTAGTCTTCGTTTACATTACATCTCAGTTCCTGAAATTCTACATAATATCACAAAATGGACAGTTGGAGTAGTAAGTAGTGAAATATGATGTTTTGTCCACATAGAGATGTCTCATGAGCTCTTATTATTGTGTGTCAATTGTGAATTCATTTTCTTAAAGTTTCTTCGATGCAAGTGACTTCCACGGCAATTATAAAGTTTCCCAAGGAACCCTGCCAGTCACCTTGCTATTCCAGTGCCACCATGCATAAGAGAAAATTCGATGAGCTAAGACCTATATGCCTAGATAAACTGAGAGTTTTTCCTATAAAATCTGAGCGTTTTCACATCTCTATAGAAGAGGAAAGAGCTTTCCTTTCTTGGGTGCCTTAACCCTGTAGGGTAAGCTCTTATGTTTTGGCCCCTGCTGTGAGCTTCCTCTTACAACCTGTAAGAAGTTCCTCTTACAACCATGTGGCTCAGCCATTGTGTAAATAGCAGGGTGTGTGGTTAACCTATTATAGGATGCCTTGCTTTCTTCTTTTACCTTCATATTCTCTCATCTCATTATCCCATACAGCAAGTAAAGATGATATAAAGACAGATAAAAAGTAGGCATAGAGAAAGATATAGAAAAAGAGAAAAAGAAAAAATGGATACATAATAGATTACAGGTGACGTGTACATAGGTGGAATTCCTTCCAAATCACTGTCTCCTGCCTATGGGTGTCTCTTTGTTCTTTTCTTTACTGTGCGAATTCTAGTCCATCATGCAGACCATCTCTTGCTTAGGTCCACACAAAGACTCTTCTGCCCCATGTACTGAATTTTACATCTTTGGCCAAACCAAAGCCCTAGTTAAATTCTAAAGTCTTGTCTATTCTGTGCTTGCTGTTTTGCAGCTCTTGTAAGTCTTGACATGAAACACATGAGCACATGAACTGGGTCTCATTTGATGTAAGTGTGGTTTCTTCATACTTCCTGGCTCTCAACCGTCACTAAGTCACGGACTCTCCTACTATCAAGAATCATTATTTCACATCTTCTCTCCGCTAGTCAGTCACTCCAGATTTTTTTTTTTCATATTTTCATCCTCAGCTAATGTTCTTGCTTTGAACTTCACTAACAAGATTAAACACAATACTATGGACTCCTGTCACCATGTCTATAGACCTACCTGCACAAAATACCTGCCAACACTTCTTTGTGTCTATTTATCCATAGGTCTATCTAAAACCCATCCCTTTGAGCATTAGATCCCATACTTTGAACTATATATAATCTTTCATACTCTTTTCCAACAAATAAATTCAGAGCAGGCATTAGTTATTTGGTGATGTCGTCAAGGTTTGTGGCTTTACATGCCATCTTAATATTGGCAAGTCCCCATTTTTTTCTTCAGTCATAGACTTATCCTGAGATTCCACCATTCATTATTTTCTTCCTTGTCTTTCTTTTTTCACATTATAAAAACTCTATCATGGATGAGATCTATGGCTAAGTTCTAAGGAATGCAAATATAAAGTCAGGCATATAGTCTGGTTTTCTGATTGAATAAATCTTTTGCTTTAAAGACAGGTGTAATAAAGGTATTCATAGTACAAAATGGAGTGCTACCTGCGTTCAATAGATTGTGATACATTCTTCTCTAAATGCTGTAGTGGAAATACACAAAGAGGATAAATTAGTTTTATTAACATCTCATTTTTTTTCTAAGTGTACATCTGTGTGCATACTTACCTAAAACAATTACTTTAAGATGAATCTCTCAATTAAAAAAATGACTTATGTTTAAGAATGACTATATCATGAAGAGGTACAGAAACACACTATATACATCCTATGAGATTTCAGAGTTTTAATTTAGATAATCTTCATGACATTGCCATAATAATTTAGTTTCATCCTTAAAGAAAAATGTTCTCCAGAGTCTGAGCACATTGTCAAGCTTTTTGCAGGCTTAAGCTAAAACTGTTGTAAGGACAATTTATCACTCAGCTAAAAGATGCTTTTAATAGTAGTAGCACATCTTCTTAATTTAATAGCTGTACAACTTCAGTCACTGATATTTGATCAAATTCTTTTTCAAATTGAGAATCAAAAGAGAACATTAAAAACTAATAAGGGAGTGTTAAACTAGATAAAGCCTAGATGGAACTTTTGTTCCACATACTTTTTCACTTGTTTGGTTGAGTCAAATTCAATATCATTGTGAATGTCAGGAGGAATTTGGCATCAGTGCTGCAAATATTTGTTTGAAAATGTGTATTTAAACAGCTGAGTGAACAAAGCAGCATCTGTGCATCTTACCACTAACAAGGGACCCCAAGTATACATTTCAGCCATTGGTGCTACCAAAGACCAATGTGGCAAGTCCTGGGAAGGGTGAAAAGTATAAATTTATTACTTTGGAAGCAAGGTTTCCAACTGAGATTTGAGAGGAAGTAAACGCAAATTGAGAGAATTATGTAGGGATAGACATGTAGGATAGAAATTTTCCATATGATCATAAAGCATCCATTGAATTCCTTTCTTTGACTAAGGAACTTTCTACTATTATGATTCACTTCTATCATAGTAGAGCAAAGACATGCCTTTTTACTTATGAGACCAGAGATACACAGTGTGTGATTCAGAAATGAGAAATTACAGACTCACACAGTTCATTCATTTGGCATTAAAGATATCAAACTTCCGGCACAGCAGTGTCAGGACTTCTGCTCACCTTCCCTTGACTTACCTGTATGAGTCATGATGTATTTGGTCAGCTAGCCAATAGCAGCAGCGCGAGTCTCTTTCCTATGCTAAGTTCTGTGCTGTTGTATGTATTTTTCCTGGTTTGATAACTGGTCCCTGCTGAGCTATTCTATAATTTTGGACAGTTTGTGAGGTGTGAAATATCACTTAATAAATGAGCTATTTTATTCCACCCTGATGTTAGCAACAAGGAACCCTGACTAATGCAATATGTCAACTTATCATGGCTCAACTTTTTCCTGATTTTTAAGACAATTTCCTCATTTTTTTGGTGGGAGGAGCGTGACTTTTCTGTTATAACAGTCTAAAGAAATGCACACAAACATACACACACACACAAACACACATAAAACTTTCATTTAGGTTTCACTTTCCTCTCTGCTTTCATGAAGACTTCTGAAAACTACAGTAACAAAGCACGCGGCCAGACTTGCTGATACCATGATAACTTCATATTAATCATCATCTCATCAGCCTTTAACAATATCAAAGCTGCACCATATTGAAATGTGAGTGTTCTTAATGCACTTTATCTGCATCTAGCTTCTCTCTCTGTAATATGATCTTAAGTCTCATAGAAAACTTTGTTATCATTAACAACTCCTTATTTTATGAAACACATTATCCCTTCAATTCCTTGGCACATAACACTGGGAATTTTCCAACCATATCTCCATGTTTTTCTTCTTCTGAGCTCTAATTCCAAGTATTCAATTAGGTAATAAATGTTTAAATGTTTCAATGTTTTAATGCAACTTAAACTCAACACACCTTGATCTGGATTGTTTTTCACTTTAAATCCTTCTGCTTTTCTACTTTTCCTGCCCATCCATTCTTCCCATAATTTTTCCAATAGTAGGGAATATATACTCAGTCTAAAACCCAGAAACTCAGAGTCTATGTATCTGCCTTTGCCTTCAGCCCCAGTGTTCCATCCTTCATCAGTTTTTCAAATCCTAGCACCCTTATGTGTGTGTTTTCATAATTCATCTATTTGTTCTTTTTCCAAGAATGCAATGTCTCATCTATTTGTTATTCACTTATATGTGCAATGCTGAATTTACTCAAGATGTTATCATTTTTTGCCTATATTACTGCACGAGTTCTGCCAGCTGGATATAATGTCCATCCTTGTCTCCTACTCACACAGGGAAGACATTGTGCAGACACAAAGCTAAGTAAAATATCAATGTCTTGCCCTAATGTCTTCTAGTTTGGAAAATACTTTATCCTTTTTTATCATGACCTATCGAATCCCAGAAAGCCTCTCTAGGCACCTAACCCCCTAAAGCCTCAAATTGTATATTTGTAAGTGTAATTTATAAAACTATAAATATATAGCCAAAGTCACTTCACATACATATATTTGTGTATATGTATATACATGTGTAGCAGAAAATAAACCTATCACAATAAATCCGTATATAAAATGATTATTATTTATGTATTATCATCATCTTCATAAGGAAAATAACAAATAGTTTTAACACCCCCAATGGTTGCCTCCTGTCCCATTGAAATTATTCTATTCTTTTACCTCTGTCCCCAATTGCTATTTTTAGCATATGTGATGTGCATTTTCTAGAATTTTATATAAGAATCACACATTATGTACCATTCTATTTGACTTACTATACTTAGCAGAATAATTTTGAAATCAATTTGTGTGTGCAAATATTTTTTTTACTTTTATGTTAAATAATGTTGCACTGTAGGTTGTTTATTTACAAGCTGATGATGGATATTGGGTTTGTTTCCAGTTTTTCAGTGTTATAAATTGAGCTATTATGAACATTCATCTGCAAATCTTTTTTTATTATTATTGTTAAATCATAGCTGTGTACATAGATGTGTGTAATCAAGGGGTACAATGTGCTGGTTTCATATACAATCTGTAATATTCTCATCAAACTGTTCAACATAGCCTTCATGGCCCCACCCATTGCTCTCCCTCAACCCTAACCTGCCCACTCCCTTCCCCTTGCTTGGCCCCTTCCTCATAGTCTTGTGCTATAGTTAGGTTATAGCCTTTATGTGAAAGCTGTAATTTAGCTTCATAGTAGGGCTGAGTACATTGGATACTTTTTCTTCCATTCCTGAGATACTTTGCTAAGAAGAATATGTTCCAGCTCCATCTATGTAAACATGAAAGAGGTAAAGTATCCATCTTTCTTTAAGGATGCATAATATTCCATAGTATACATGTACCACAATTTGCTAGTTCATTAGTGGGTTGATGGGCACTTGAGCTTCTTCCATGACTTAGCAATTATGAATTGGACTGCAATAAACATTCTGGTACAGATGTCTTTGTTATATTGTGATTATTGGTCTTCTGGGTATAAACCTAGTAAAGGAATTATAGGATCAAATGGCAGGTCTATTTTTAGGTCTCTAAGTATTCTCCAAACATCCTTCCAGAAGGAACGTATTAGTGTGCATTCCCACCAATAGCGTAGAAGTGTGCCCTTTTCTCCACACCCATGCCAACATCTCTGGTTTTGGGATTTTGTTATGTGGGCTACTCTTACTGGGGTTGTGATATCTCAAAGTAGTTTTGATTTGCATTTCTCTGATGGTTAAGGATGATGAGCTTTTTTTCATGTGTTTGTAGATCGTGCATCTGTCTTCTTTAGAGAAGTTTATCTTCAAGTTCCTTGCCCATACTGAGATGGGATCATGTGTTCTTTTCTTGCTAATACGTTTGAGTTCTCTGTGGATTCTGGTTATTAGACCTTTATCAGAGGTATAACCTGCAAATATTTTCTCCCATTTTGAGGGCTGTCTGCTTGCTTTACTTACTATTTTCTTGGCTGTGCAGAAGCTTTTTAGTTTGATCAGGTCCCGGTAGTGTATTTTTGATACTGCTTCAATTGCCTGGGGAGTCCTCCTCATAAAATATTCACCTAGGCCGATTCCTTCAGGAGTTTTCCCTGCACTTTCTTCAAGTATTTTTATAGTTTTCTGTCTTAAGTTTAAGTATTTTATCCAGTGAGAATCTATCTTAGTTAATGGTGAAAGGTGTGGGTCCAGCTTCAGTCTTCTGCAGGTTGCCAGCCAGTTCACCCAGCACCATTTGTTAAATAGCGAATCTTTTCCCCACTGAATGTTTTTAATTGGCTTGTCAAAGATCAAATAATGGTAAGTAGCTGGATTCATCTCTTGGTTCTCTATTCTTTTCCAGACATCTACTTCTCTGTTTTTGTGTCAATACCATGCTGTTTTGATCACTATCAATTTATAGTACAGTCTCAGGTCTGGTAGCATGATTCCTCCTGCTTTGTTTTT